>JBAJNP010002796.1:0-44818 GCA_036877545.1 Yasuhikotakia modesta | reverse complement strand
GACTGAAGTCCCTGAGTTTGTGACTCTGTGGCCGCTGTTCCCACCTGTGTAAGAAACTGCAATGCTCTGTAGTTCCTGTGAAGTACTCTGTCAATACGATTGTACGACAGTAAATACATGACAACTGTGTTCAGTGACTACAGCTCAACATTTACCATGAATCAGCATCTTACCCCAGGCTCTCACACCCTTGTTTACTCCTTAACAGTAGCCCCGTCTGGAATATGAGAATTCCCATTTGAATCACAACTGTTGCCTTCCCTGAACAAATATTGCACCACATACCATGTAAAGTTACACACACACTGTACACACTCCCCAGCTCTGTTTTTACACACTAACTACTTCACATCCATCACTTGTTTAGTAAATACTGTGTTTTTGATGTTTAACGTTATTCCAAGCCGTCTTTCATTCAAAGTACACAGCTATCTTTTTGATAACTGCCTCTAATATAAAGTGACTACGCGACAGTCTCTTTTCTTTAGCTTGAGGGGGTATAATTAGTTTGCTCAAGTTCAGTATGCTGTCAGTGTGCCTAATGGCTTCATATTTCTATGTCCACTGTGGAAAAACTCTAACATAACAGCTCTCTTGCATAACAGCTTTAATAGCCAAAAGGAAATATTACACCATGTGGCCTAATACCCATGTAGTGCTTTGAAGCCCCAACTCTATTTATTATTATGCCACTAATATAGTTATTCATAGCAAGGCTAAAACCAGTGCTATAAAATGTTTATGCAAACCATGCAAGATAAGCTGCTTGACCTTGTGCCTAAGGTGTACATGTAAAAAGTTGCTTTTATAAACAAAACAAAAAAACAGACTTTCTAAAAGTCCCTAAAGGTTCCACTAGTTGAGTTTGTTTGATTGGATGTAAATTAGCCAGTTTTGCAAATGTTGTTGCTAAGGTGCATTGTCCCTGCTAAATAAATACAAATACAATTTCAAGGTTCCAGGTCACAATTTATTATTTGCACATAATCTTTAGTATCAGAAACCCGTTCAAGATTTTCAATCTTGGTGCATCTTTTTTAAATACTTCACATAAAATGTCTACCTGACAGATAATCACTGAAATGTGTCCTGAAAAAAAACTCCTGCCTCCACAAACGATCACACTTTTTAAACCACAAAACAAAAGAGGCAGTGGCCCATTTGTGCTTATTAGCCAATCAGAAACATTTTCTGCCAGTGAAATAATTTGCATATCAGAATTGATGACAAACTTTTGGCAGGTAATTTTGAAAATAAGGCTGGGAAAAAACAGCTTTCAGCCATTTTGCTACCTTTAAGCCCAGAAACACAAATACACAGACTTGAATTGTTGAAATAATACATAGACCACCAGAGTAGGACCACACAGACAAACAAATCCACCTAACCATACACACTTTTCATGCTTGAAATTAATACACTGAAGAATACAAAAACTAGTTCATTCCCTAGACACAACATAAATTATCTTGTAATATTTGATGGGAAAAAACAGTTTAAGCATTTGGTATTACAAATATGGAGGATTTGTTTTAAATATTTAGGCACAGTTACTTCCAGTTTTATTTATTAAAAGAGTGACAAACATTTATGTTATTGGTCAAAGTGCTAAAATAATTTATAGCATGAATACAAAACAAAACGTTAAAGTAAATAATCGTATTCCAAGAACATTTGAGGACCATTTGAGCAGTAAGAACTTTAGCGATGATGGTGCAGCCTGGCTCAGATGCAGCAAACATAAATCACTTTAGTGGATTTAGTAACAAACAAATACTAGAGAGATAAAGACAGTGTAAACAGAGGGCTCCTGAGAAAATTGATTCTTCGTCTACCCTCTTTAAAAATCACTTGTTCTTCTCAGTGTTCAAAAATGTAAATCCTGCCGGGAAAAGAAAAAGACTGTTTTTAACCAGGTTAATTTCTCAGTGTCCAAATACTGATTAGCTACACTAGCATGTAATTAAACCAAAGTATTGTATGATACAACTATTGTGTTAAAGGCTGCTGCCGAGGAAATAAGCGTTTTATCATTTACCTTCTTTCGCCACAGTCTCCGCCGCATTTTTGGCCTTGCCACTCAAGTCACTGACGACATTGTCAAACACTCGCTCGTGTTTGAGGAAGAACGGACGCACCACGCGTGTGTATATGATCTGAGAACCGTTCCATGAAACTGGAGCCATGCACCACAACAGGAACACGCACTGGGATTAAGAGAAAAATGCAGAACCAGTCAGAACAACAGAACAAAACAAACTTCTCTATCTGCAGTTCCAGTGGAAAACGTGTTTGTCATCTGTATTGCATCTGTCACTTTTTTAACCTTGATAAACTGAAATTTAATGTAAATAAAACATTAGGTAATACTGTAAAATAAGTATTTCTGATGAATATAAAAACGTGATAAGACTATTAACAAACTAGTGCTAGGTTGGGGTCAAAAATGGTTACAAAAAGTCAACCTGCAACAAAAAACAAATAATTAAAAATGCTAAAAATAATCTGTGACTTACATCACCAGAGTCTGTTATTGACCTTTTAGTGCTCAAACAATCTTTTGGCCTTGACACAAAACTCACCTTGTTACAAGCTAATCAATACATGCTTTTACCAAATAGATCAAACCATTCTGTACACAACACCTACCATACATCAAGCTTTAAACTCACGCTTAAACACATTTATTAAAATACTAATGAAACATTAAAAAGTTCTTAATACATTTCGTTTCCAAGACCTTAACACAACTTAAGCTCGCTTAATTGAAACATTCAACAATTTAAAACAAGCATCAGGACTGAATAAAGGCTGTTGGTCAAGCTGGCAGAATAGTTAGCATACTAAATATACACGATGCAAAACCTCTCGGCAGTGACCTACATACCAATGCGTTTCAGAGCCTCCAACAGGAAGCCATACTCCAAACTAATCTGTAATGCACATTTAATACACTGAAAGCAATAACGAAATCAACTTACCTTCCCTGCATAGTAAAATGGACACCAAAACAGGAAGATATCAGAGAAAAATTCAGCCACACTGAAGAGTCCATAAACCACCCAGTAGGTCAACCATTTGGTATCATCCTCCTTATTGTTACTCTCTATAGCTTTGATGCTGCATTAAACACAGTGACAACAGACAGGAAGTCAATATAATGAAGATTCATTTATTATGTACAAATACACAAATGTGGCATTGTTTAGATCTTTACTAACATGCATGCTAGATGCACACATGTACTTACGAGGCATACGCTGGGTACACAAAACCAATCAGGTTGCAGAGCAAAGACGCACCATATCCGAATACCAAATACAGCGACACGATAGACACTACACCTGCAGAACAAACAGTGACATATGATCCACTTAAACAGGAAGACATTTAAGAGCATGGATGATATTGCAGACAGCAGGATCTAATATTTAGACCAAACAGGACATAACGAATACAAATTGTGCCTGAAACGCATAGAACATAAACACTGTGAACTGTAAAGGTGGAAAAACAGCTTCATAAAACATTGATAGCACATCACAGAGACATTGTAGAGAAATATGTTTACTATGTAGCACAAGCCTGGGAAATTTCTCATATGGAAGGTTTCAAATTTCTTTTCTTTACAATATCAAGCATGTTGATTTAGTCTGTATGCATGCTAACATTAGTGGGTAGGATGCAGATAGTATATATTGTATTTACGCCCCCTGCTATACTACAATTGTATAGTTTAGTCCTCTGCCCCCCCCCTCCCAACAAAGCCCCCTTATACACTTTTGTACACGCAAACGAATGTGCAAATAAAATGCAAAATGGCTTCCATGTTAAGCTGATAAAGCGGACCCATGTTATTTACATAAGGAAATCAGCATTGCATAACCAAATAATCAGCATTTAACTCAGCTGAAACAGAGAATATTTCTCAACTGCTCTACTGTTAGCAGCAATTATCTAGCAAGTGTTATTTGTTTACAATTGTGCATTTGGCCGAGGCTTTTATCCAAAGCAACTTACAGTCCATTGTGCCACATATTTGATCAGTATGCATGATCTATGGGAATCGAACCCACAACCTTATTTGCATGCTATTCATTTGACAACATGTACCATAACTTCAGCGTTAACATACCAGATCTTTGTATTATGCAATAAAACAGGCATTTATACTCATGCATCTATCCAAAGTGTCTCACACACACATTTTACAAGTAATGGATGAGCTATCCTTGGAAATTTATGGCTATGCTAGCACTTTGCTCTAGCAGATGAGCAGCAGGAAAGCTATCATTGCTTTTATTCAAAGCAACCAATGAACCGTTAAATGTGTTGATCTAAAATATAGGAAGGGGACGATAAAACCACACAGCATGCTTAACCTGTACATTTATAAAACTTGTGACCTTTTTAAACATAACATGCTACTGTACATCTATGATCACACGTCTTGACTTACTAACATGCGACTGAAATATTTGGTGTTGCCTAAAATGATTTTTGTGCAGCCACTATTTTGAGAGCTTATTGAAGCAGCCTATGCAGTCTAGTCACTGAAATTCTGCACAGACACTTGAGGACGTTTATAAATAACCCTTGGGACCAGCTGTTGGTAGAAGAAATTAGCCCCAAAGAGATCTTACAAGAAACACTAGCCACACGCTTGAGACATTCAGGTAAGGAACCGTGCAACCTGGAATCACCCATGGACCACAAACTCAGATAATGGCAACACACCCGTCATCTGTTTGATGGATCTCAGAGCAGCGTGTGGATGTTAAAACACAAAAGATAAACAGATGTAAACACAACAGGGAGGGAAATGAGAGATAACACTGCAGGGAAAAAGTGCCTCTGTCACCCACAGGCCAAACAGACCCAGAAGTTATAATGGCCATCTTATCACAGCGACACCCGGAGCCCTTTGCACCCATTTGCGACATTCACGAAGCTTTACAATACAGATGAATCACGAGTTATATGGGAATGGTTAGGGAATGAATGAACCATTTCCTAAAAAAAATACTATGTAGTGAACAACAGAAACTTTTAAACGGGTTGAGTGACATCTGTGCACTTTACTGTTATTGTGTAAATGATAATATTGATATATAATATATGATACATGATACTATTAAAGCCAATACCAACCTGAAGCGATGTACTGTTTCTGAACTCCCGTTTTTTCCTCCAACACCGTTAGAAAATCGGTCACCACGTTTTTCTGTTTAAAAAACGCCTCGTATCTTTCTGTCAAAGTGTTTAACATGTTGCCTTTCAGGAGAAAGTCGTGTAAAATGAACTACAACTGGGACTGCGAATAGTTTTTTAACTTTTACAAAGTTTCGCAAGCCGAGCGAACTTTCTCCCCTCTCTCGCGGGACTGACTGGCGGCTGCAGGCGGAGACTGAGTCGCGCAGGACGTGCAGCACAACCAATGGAGACCCACAAAAATTCATTTCCTCCCTCACAGGTGATTATCATTCTGTTTAACCCGGTGTAAACACGACCTGTTTGTATAACATGTTAAAGGGCTCGTAAAATATAAATAATAATAAATGGTATCTAATAGCAACATGCCAATAAAGTGTGTAATGTTGCATGCTTAAGTAAATCTTGCCCCTTAATTGTTATATAATGTTGCACGTATTGCTATATGTTATACTATCAAATGCATGAAGTTAGTGCAACGTCAGCAACCTCAATATAACAACAAATATGATAATTGAGTTTTGCACAATGTCTTGTATGTTTGCAGATGTCAATTTCAAACACGTTGGAGATCTTTTAAACAGACCAGAGGAGGGAACTCTTAACATTATTGCAGTCTTCCCATACACTAGAGGTCTCCAGTGAGATCCGTAACACTGCAGAGGTTTCAATCTCACACTTTGTTTTGCCCAGGCTGGATTTAATTGTGTTTGCTTATAAAACACCACTAGTGCACCTCTGGCATGTCTTGATTCATAGCTGTGTCTTGTTTTAATACGACTATCATGTGTCTCTCCTGACCACTGGTGCTTTATTATAATCCAACACATGGTGTAGTGAACATGTCTGGTGTACAGCGCTTAAAAAATCATTAACCCAAATTGCAATGACTAACAATGTCACATCGTGCCTGCAGAGAAGGATCCACTAACTGCAGAAATCTTAATCCTCTTTTCACAGAACTGTGGAAGAGTTTAAATCTTACCTTTGAGCACTGCCATTAGACATGTGGTGTGATGCTTTATAAAGTTACGTCTTCGTCTTTCAAAAGTTCTCTAGTCTTTGCTAAGGAAGGTTATTGCTGAATTGTGTATATAACTTAACGTACTACTACTGGTTGTTCTTCAGGTAACCCGTCATAAATCTGTCAAGAACTAATGGCTCTACTGTGTCTTCGTTTCTGCTCTGTGTAGGGGAAGGTGATGACATCATCAGTGGTTATTCAGGTTGTGTATACAGTCAATATATCCCCCCACTAAATGGATTGACATTTGATTGCACCTCAGGCTCTGCTGTCGGCACCTGTAATGATCTTCGTCACATTTGGAGAAGTTCCAGCCGTTGGGAGCCTCTCTGGTTTGAGATGGTGCACCGACAGGTCAGATTCTAATTACAGTCCAATGTTTAATTAAGGGCTTTGGGACTCAATGTACTATTCTGAGTGAAACTTGTTTTTATAGATGTCATGTATGTACATTTGTTTCATGCATCCATAGCTCTTTCGCCCGTACGTACCAAGTGAGCCCCAGCCAGATTGTTATCTAACCCAGGTTACCTATAATAATCTACAGGAAATCAGAAATGTGTATTTTTACTGCTTCAAAGTCTGTCATTTAGAATGTTGTTTACCACAAATATCGTTTTAGCTTAGCTTCTTTCAGAATCAAAACACACACGCTCACTTCCTCGACTCCGTGCGGCGCCGTCTGGTAATTAAATCAATACCTGCTGTACACACTTGTGTCGGAAGTGACTGTGGAGCGTTCGGGCAGAAATCTCATTAAGACATGACGTCCACACTAATAAGGGGAACGTCCTTCATCTCTGAATAGCCTCCACCCCTGTGTTCTGGGTAAACACAGCCGTAAAAAGCAGTGAAAGGGGAACGGCCATTTTCCATGTCTGCTATCAATGCTGTGGCATGTAAAATCTATGTGGATTTATTGCATGTAAAAGTAACAATATATTAGTGCATTTCAAATCATCATTTTAAAATGTCTCTCTTATTTTCTGCAGTATTTACAGTTTTGTTTGTCCATAAGATTACAGGTAGTCGTTTTTATTTTAACAAATCTAAACCTCTTTGTGGGCACATCATGGCACTCCCATCACATGTTTACTGTCTCTACAAAATAAGGAAAATATTTTTTTCTTAACAAATTGAATTGATTTGTAAAACAAAAAATTTAACCGTACTGATTGAGCATCTTTTTCAAACAGTTTGAAGCACCAAACGTTTTAAAATTAACCCAAGCCTGACCTTGGCCTTTCCTTTATATAGTCCATTGTCTTCAGACTGAAGGGTAGAGACATTTAAAACCCTTATTCCTGTTAATCCCTCTGACTGCACTGTTATGAAGGCAGTGGTTGGAAGCTGTACTTGAGGCTTAATCTGGTGTTAGAACAGTAAGGCTCTCAAAAGCATCACTTCCTTTCCTCCACATGGATCTGAGCATGGATGAGAATCAGAGCGGCTCAAGACCGGCGTCTTCGGAATGCCGTTCCCCACCTGTGTCCCCCTACAGAAACATGGTGGAATATTTCAAGAAACTTTTGAAGAACTCTGTACCTCAAAAGTTTCGTGAATGGCTGAAGGACTATTGCCAAAGAAACGGTTTGCTAACGTTATCTGTGTTAGCGGTGATGTCGGGCTGTGTGGTGGGGTTTACACTGAGAAGTCTGAACTTATCAACACAGGTATGTGGCTTTAATTCGAATGAACGTTTGTGTTCTTTGTTTCTAGTGGACTGATGTTGTGTTGAATAGCTGGGACTTTAATGTAATGTTTGGTTTATCACTAGAACATAAAGTTAATTTATATGAAAGCAATGGCACATAAATACAGTCATTTATGTGACAGTATTTATCAGAAATCATATTTACAGTAATGTACTGACAATGGAAATCTATAGAGGAATGCAAAGCACTAGTATAGTATAGCATAGTACAGTACAGTACAGTACAGTACAGTATAGTGTAAATCGTAAAGTCTTTTATAATTCGCACAAGAACATCCGAAAGTGTCTGATTATATAATGACAAATCCACCTGTGAATTAAGTTCTTAAAACGTCCCATCGATAAACGGATGATTCTGATGACTGTATAGCTCCAGTAACACAGTTTTGTGTAAAATAATTATTAAAAGTTCTTCTGCAAAAATAAGATGCACATTTCTGCTTCTAAATCTCCTACAGGCAAAAAATGTTTAAAATCTATATTGTTAGTTTCTACTGACACACTAAAGCAAAAGATAAATGCAAAAGGATTTAATTTGTTAAAAACAATACTGAACCCATAATTAATAAGTCATGGAAAAGGTTTTATGTGTTCAGATGGTGTAGGACAATCCAAATGACTAAAAGTCTGTTTTCTTTCCCTAAAAGGCAAAAATCTATTTTTCTTTTCCTGGTGAACTTCTCATGCGAATGCTGAAAATGTTGATTCTTCCTCTCATCACATCCAGGTATCTACAGACTCATAACTGTGTCAGTTCTGTCTGTATTTTGTACTATTGTAACTTGCTAACGTTTATTCAATCACATGACATGTATTTTAAAGATGCCTTATGAGAAATTCTCACAATTCTAAAGCTGTTAGACATTTTAAGCTCCTTTAAGGAATGGTGAGATGATTGTTATTGTAGCTTTCAGATTGTACATTAACTTCTGGTTCTCCAAAAAACATGAGTGTGATAAATTATTACATTATTCATCATTCACATTAATCAAAAATAACTCTTTAAACATTTGGCATGGATCAATCTGGATGATGGATGAATAAAATAGGGAAAAATTGAGGTTTTATACCAAAAATAATAACTCAAACTCTAACCTGTTGCTTACAGTTTAATGTCTGGCTTGTCTGCTATGGACACCAAGGCCAGCGGACGCCTGGGTCTTCTCACCATCACATATTACCTCTGGACCACCTTCATTGCAGTTATTGTGGGAATTATTCTTGTGCTGATCATTCATCCTGGGACTGGGACGGAGAAGGAGGGCCATAAAGCTGCAGGGGGGCCAGTGATGACATCAGCAGACGCCCTGCTTGATTTAATCAGGTAACTGTACAACAGTAACATTTACAGACAGGATATGGCATTTTATATTATGCTGGCTGAAAGTCTCTTTGTATGTCAAAGCAAGTGCTCTGAATAATATATATATATATATTATAAATATATATCTTCTTTGGAAGACACAAGACCATATGTTTATCCAATCACTGCATTCAGTCCGAATGCAATGATAGGATGTCCTACTTGTCTGTCAAGCTATGCATGCGTTTGTGTATTGGAGGAGGTGTGGCTTAGAGGTGTGAGCTCTGAAAAGAGGGCGGGGTCTCAAATTGTTATTCTTTAGTTGTTAGTGGAACATTCTCCTAACCAAGTTATAATGTTAATTTAACATCTAAAAGACGTTTTTAATCTTACTAGAACTTTCAAAATAACAGCTGTAACGTTTTTGTAACTAAAAACAAAAGGTAATTTTTATTATAATCTAAAATTGCTAGAATTGTTAGCTGCTCATTTGTATGTTACATTAAATTAAGAATTGCTAAACATAAATTCAAAAGTCACATTTTAAAACCATTTAATAAGAACCTAGAAGAACAAACCTTTGTCATTATTTGATATCAGACTTTTTAAACAGCAAGTCACATGTGCTGTAGAGACCATGGACTGTAAACACTTTATTAAAGTTCAGTCCGTCTAAGTGAGATCAGTAAGTGTTAAACTTACATAACCACTTTAAAGGAGATGAATCTAAGGCCTTAACCTGCCTTGCATGCAATCCTGTCTAGAATGAGGTATATTTAGAGAGCCGTCCAGGAGGATGTGAATGGAACAGCTTTTCCTGAGTGCATTGATGCTTCTGATCTCCAGAGCAGATTTAATAGGATTCTTCTCGGTGAGCCACCTGTGGAATGAAACTTTATAAATAAAGCGTTAGCCGTCAGCGTCTGCCTAAGCTCTTAGCTGAGCTAAATCAGACTCGCTTTTTCTGGGTAACAGGCTGTGACAGACAGATACAGACATTTTGAAAACACATGACGCTCCATGTTGTCTTATAATGGCCTCAAAGACTGTGACGCTTTCCATGCTCATCATTTTTGACTGACAAGTTTATATCTGTAAAGCAAACAAAATAGTTTTAAATCTGTGGCTGTATGCGTGACAGATTGCGTCTGTTTTCCAACAGAAACATGATCCCATCCAACCTGATTGAGGCCACATTTCAGCAGGTGAGAGAAGATATTAAAGCAAAAAAAGAAATCAGTCATTTGTCTGATGTACATGTTTATTAAATCTTGTGCATCTCTGCTTTTGTCTTGCAGTACAAAACCGAGCTTGTGCCTAATTTTAAAAACAGCGCAAAATCATCACAGGCCAACTTTGTGTACATCATGCCAGACTACGACAACCCCAAGATGGGTCACCCGGTGTTCCTGGAACTTACTCCTCCTCCTGAGATCCACTACAAGATCATTCCAGGGAAAAGCAACGGGATGAACGTGCTGGGAATCGTCATTTTCTCTGCCACAATGGGTATGGCTAAGCCTGCTGAAAAATCTCATTAGTGGACCAGCATTCCTTACATTGTCTTTTTGCTTCCAGGTCTTCTGCTCGGTCGAATGGGATCCAGAGGGTCTCCCCTTGTGAACGTGTGTCTGTGTATCAATGAGTGTGTCATGAAGATCATTAATGCTGCAATGTGGTAAGCAGGAGTTAACAGGAATCATTCACTTTTGGCTGGGATGCATAAAGCTAGGATAAGGCTGCCAGTGCAGTTCATAGGCTCAGGACAAAATGATGCACTCAACAGTGTTAGGACGCATTTAACGGCCTTCCACACTTCAGATGCAAACCTGTGAAATGCTGTAATTAAAAAAACATGTGAAAGGCAATTAAAACTCCAAACTAGAACAAACAGACCAGCAATATCTTATGCACTAATATAAACGAATATAAAATATCTTATGCACTAATGTAAAATATCTTATGCACTAATATAAATTAGTATAAAATATATTTTGCACTAATATAAACAGTTTTATATTATTAACGGTATTATATTTTATATAAACAGTCAAAAACTGACACTTGCAGTGTAATTATGTAAATGCAGCCATAAGCTTTTCTATTCTTTAAATGACATTGGCAGCAGTCTAAGAGAGTATAAACTGTTTCATTTAATGATTTATTTAATACTCAATAGTGCATAAAACCCACAATAACCCAGCAATTCACAAATAAATATACAGTATCTTTACACCAGCTGTGTCTTACACAGAGTGAAAAACAAATCAGAATCAAATGATATAACATTCCGGGTTCCTTCCGCAGGTATTTCCCATTTGGAATTGTATTTCTGGTTGCTGGGAAGATCCTGGACATGCATGATCCTGCAGTTCTCGCCGAGAAGCTGGGAATGTATTTCATGACCGTTCTGGCAGGGCTGTTCGTCCATGGAGTGATTTTGCTTCCAATGTTTTTCTTCCTGTTCACCAGGAAAAATCCCTTCAGCTACATCCGTGGTCTCCTTCAGGCTCTGGTTATCGCTTTGGCAACTTCTTCCAGGTAACAAAGCTGTTTTTCATCTCAGTTGACTGCAGAACAAATTAATAGTTCATTGCCTACTTCAGGAAATAGTTATTAGTTCAGGAAATAGTTCTAAAAGTAGTTCTAAAAAACAGTTCTAAATCATTCGCAAAATCATTTTGTGAGAATCCCTACATTGCTATTTGTTATCCATTTAGAAATTTTTTCATTCCTTTTAATATTGTGTGTCAGACAGTAATAAATAGACTAATTAATAATCCTTTTTTCTCCAGTTCAGCTACATTACCCATAACAATGAAGTGCTTGCTGGAAAACTGCCATGTGGATCGGAAAATAGCTCGGTTTGTGCTTCCTGTTGGTGCCACTATCAATATGGATGGTACAGCGCTGTATGAGGCGGTGGCAGCCATCTTTATCGCACAGGTCAATGAGTATGAACTGGATTTTGGACAACTTGTTACTATCAGGTAAAGAATTTCGGTTAAAGTGAATATACAGTGACATACAATACTGTGTGAAAGTCTTAAAGATGTTTAAGCAATGGTATAATGACCAAATATAGTTATTTCTAAATCTCATCATTAGAATATAAACAACAAATATAGCAAATACATATGCAGTATTCAATGCTTCTATATGCTAAATTGGCAGGAATTTAAAGTTTATAGCAGGAATGTGTCACTCATATTAAGCACTTAAATTAATTTTCTTAAGCATAAATAAAGTTCAATGAACTTTAAAAGTATATTATATTGTGTGTACATATTTTCAGCATTTTCTGTCTGTATGTTATTAAAGAGATGACTAACAAATAAATATAATTCTAAACTTACACAACAAAACAACAAAGCCGGTGGTGGCCTAAATGTAGATATGTTATGTGCCCAGTGATGTATAACATCCACTTATCCTCAGTATCACAGCTACTGCAGCAAGTATAGGAGCGGCAGGAATCCCACAGGCTGGTCTTGTTACCATGGTAATTGTCCTGACTTCAGTGGGTTTGCCTCCGGATGACATCTCACTCATTGTGGCCATTGACTGGATCCTGTAAGTACAATTAAAGCTCTTCATAAAATAATGCTGAACGATACCACGGTGGAAATACCCAACAGATGGGAAAGTCTCATCTAACATACCTGCTTTTTCCAAAACAGGGACAGATTTCGGACAATGATCAATGTGCTTGGAGATGCGCTGGCGGCGGGTATCATGGCCCACGTGTGCAGAAAAGACTTTCAGAAAAACATTCCACCACCAAACAACTCAGACAGAGTAAGATATATATACCATAAATCATATAGATATTATATAGATTATATAATACAAACAAGCGATTAAGGTGGCGTTGTATTTGTTTACCAGTAACCATGATAGATTCTACTAGTGCAACAAAGCGGTAACCTCTGACTGCTGTAGAATGACTGTGTTTTTTATTCTCCAGAGAGACACCGTAATCTCCTTCGGAAACCAAAGTGTGCAGAGTTTCCCGACATCTGAGGTGCCATTGCTGGCCAACAGGGACTATATCTTAGAGGTTGTTGGGGATCAGGTGATGGAGAAACCAGCCACCTGCTACAACCTCTGCCAAGTCTGAGACACGCGATAGTGAGACGGAACAGCTGCCTTGACTTCACAAAAACCTCGTTTCTTGCTTTCGTTACACACTTGTGCCATTCTGTGTCTTTGCACCAGAGATGTCAGCGATTTCTCCTCACTGTCATGTTTGGTGAACGTGAAAATGAAGGAAAGTGTGACGCTTTAATTTGGGGATTTTTAAATGGTTAGCAACTGTTTTTTTAAGTGACGTTTTCATGGTCTGATTTTTTTAATGCATGTTCTAGAATTGCCTTAAATAGAAATGCAATAGTTTAGTGCAGTTAACTGATTAAATAGACCGTGTGGAAACATGATAGCCAAGTGGGAAACAGTAACTATGTTCTTGTAGTTTTGAGGTCTAATGTTACAGGCCAGGGCTCAAACTGTGGATGTTAAATCACCAGTTGCCTTGTGTATGTTAATGACCAAAAAAAACTGTGTGACGATAGTGTTAGAGATTGTGTAAAATTTCAGAACGCACAAACCCTCGTTCACTTCAATTAGATGGTCTGGATAAGAACATATGATTGTATGCTGTGAATTGTTTATTTTCTTAATAAAACCTGAAAAGTAATTTAATCTAGTCATTTATTATTTATACTGTTTAAAAATGAAACATGATCAAATATGAATATTTTACACCTTCTAGCCTTGTGTTATAAAAGATCCATACACAATCACAGACATGAAAATAAATCAAATTAAAATGATGACCACTAATACAAAGACAGTTTTCCACATTTGCAAAAATGCCTGATATTTTATTTCACAACTACATGTTAGACAGTAGCTCATAACTGAGGTTTTTGCTGTAAAATCAAAATAGAAGTTTATTAAAAAAACAAAAAATAAGAAACGACATCAACACACAAAACCGTACACAAAAGCTGAAATAAATAACTCTCCCATTCAAAAGTCTTCTTGCATAAACTTCTACATAAATTAAGGCTTAAAAATGAGGAACCGTCTACATCCGGCATTTTAGATCAATCTTCATCATTGGCCGATTTATTCTTGAAAACATCAGATATCACAAAGATGGACAGGAAAAAGTTTGCTGCATTAAAATAGCTTATTACTAATAACTTTGTAATATTGCACAAACGGCAAAAGTGTACATAATGTGAATGCCACAGGTAAACAAGTTTCACATCGACGTGAAACCAAAACGGGTATAAAACCAGAAACCAAAACTTTTCTTTGTAAAGCTAGTAAACTGCTGCTTATAACAAACCTGAATAAACTGTAGTGTGTGTAACTGTACAGACAGACACTCAACGGCAGTCACCAATAGTATAAACACATGCAGTCAAACAATACCAACCTTAAGTCTTGTGCAAAGGGAACATAAGAACTATATCGGCCAAACCAATCAGATAAGGTTATTTATTAAATCTTGAAAACCTATTTTATGAGTTTGTCTTAGCTGAAGAAAAAGCTTTATGTTTTTTTGTGCGGCTCATTGGAAGATCTTACAGGGCAGTCAGGAAAAACTGTAGAAAAAACTATGGGCGACATTAATAAAAGAACAAATCATCATACCAGTAAGACTTGATGGAAAATGTTTAGTTTTGGCTGAACTATGCCTTTAAGATTATGACTGCTTTAGAAACCTCACTTCTCAACAACGTCTGGTCAAAACCACTATATTAAACAGCTTCTCCACTCTGAACAGGGCCAATGGCCAATGTGTCATGTACCTGTATGATTTGGTCCTGAACTAAACAAAATCTCAAATACTGTGATAAAATGTGGCAATTTAATTCCTCTTGTGGGGACTGATAAATGTTCTTCTGATCTTCAGTTATCTGTAAAGTAATACAGGCTTGGGCCTACAAAGAGCTTTTTTTAAATAAAAAACTAAAAGATAAAGGAAAAAAGGAAACAAAACAAAAAGTTCGGCAAAACGAAATAAAATTTAATGATTGTAAATGCCAGGTGAAACAATCAAAACAAAAGGGTTTAAACGAAAACAAAAGCAAAATAAAAATAAACACACAAACGAAATCACAAAACAGTCTTAAAAAAACATGGATTAGTTCTTGATATCTACTTTCAAATTACAAACCAAAAGTTAATTGTTTTGCCTAAAAATAAAAAAAAAATTAAACTTTAAACATAAGATGCTGATGCTCAAATGCAGTTACATTTTTACATAAATACTCAGTACCTAGAATTCAGATGTCCAAATATTTTTGAAATACGCTTGGCGTGCGTAACCCACACTTCTGATGGGGAAACTTAACCTTCCATTCAAGTCTTTGGTCCTTCAGTCTTTTCAGAGGGTTCCGTCTTAAAACATCTAAAGACTTTCCCCTCACCGAACGCAGCCTGAATTTACACACTGCTTGCTTCAAAATTATCTAGCTTTTTCTACTACTTAGCACTCAATGCTGGATTTAAAACTCAGATTTTAATATCTGAGTGAACCTGTGAGCGAACGGACATTCCTGGAAAACCAAAAAGTGCTACATTATTCAGAGCAAAGAGGAAATATGTATAAAGTTAAGGCATCATAAACACTGAAGAACTGAAAAAAAATCAGAGTTTTAAAGCCAGCATTCGGTGAATGAAGTGTTTGACTTATATGGCACATAGCAACAATATCAGACACAAATTTGTTTATCAAATGCAAAATTGGTCGATTATCGGGATGAAAAGAACGGCTAAAAACACTTGCATCTGAACCATTCAACAGCTTGAACCGTAAAACAAAACAGACTGTTAAACAGATGTCTAAACATCTGAATAACATTTGCAAAAGTTTTGCAAAGACTTGATTACATTAAAAGTAATAGTTTTAAATCTGTGCCAATTTCTCTGGCTTTGCAACAAACATCTCCTTCATCTGTCTGCTTTCTACTTGTGTGACTTGCTCGTTTTGAAAGACACTTGCAAAATCTTGTCCCCGAGGCGATAGCCATTGAGGCTGGTGATAGCCATGGCTGCCTCTTCATAGTTTGTCATTGTAACAAACCCAAATCCTTTGCACTTGTTGGTGTTGAAGTCACGGATCACTTTGACGTTCGTGACGGCTCCAAAGGGACCGAACATCTGCCACAGGATGCCCTCATCTGCATCCTGGCCCAGGTTGTAGATAAAAATACACCAGCCTGATGAAGAGCTTCCAGGCATGTTGACACCGGACATACTGCTCATGTGGTCCACACTCATGGGAGAGAACCTGGAAAGGAATTGATGTATTGAAGCACAACAGTAAAATTAGAATGGAACTTAAGTGATTTCCCAGAGTTAGAGCTCCAATCACAATGAAATGCTCTCTTATTTTTCTCATACCTGAATCTCTGAGCCTGGTGATGGACGGGGCCCCCGAAACGCCGCGACTGTGAGTGGTAAATCGGGGAAATAACTTGCGTGTTTTTAACTTGGTTGGGGTTGGCAGCAAATTTTACAGTGATGGGTTCTGTTGTGCCTGGTGGCTTCTGCCCGTTCAAGTCCTTAATGGCATCTTCTGCCTCCGCTCTCTTGTCAAAGCGAATGAAGGCCACACCACGAGACAGTCCTGCAGTGCAGCAAACCGCATTTAAATGCACGTTAGGTTACATAACAAACCTCACCACAGCTTTAAATGTACCGACCTGACGCCTGATCGACCAGAACGCGAGAGTTGATTATTCGGCCGTAACGTGCAAACATGTCTTCAACATCCTTCTGTGTCATCGTTTTCGGCAGGCCGCTGATGTAAAGGTTTGCATCCTTTATGGTTTCAGAGCTCGGCCGGGCATACGACACCTGTCAGAAAAACAAAAATAACTGATTACATTGTGAGGAAAGATCTCACATGGAGAAATAAAACGAAATAAAAACCTTCAAACATTTAGTTAACAACTAGTTAACTAAAATAAGTTCAGCTAAAAGCTATTTTTAGCTTTTAGTTGTTACGCAAACTGAAAGCAATGTTGTTACATTACAAAACATTTATGAAATGTTGAAAAACGAAATTTCCCTCACAGTTAAAATTTTAATTCTTTTTAAATATATTTTTAAAAAGTTTCTGTAAGTTCTAAATTACAGAAGAAAAAAAAATTGATACAGATATTTTTAAAATAAAATGAATCATTAAACTGTAAAATCTGATACACAGGCCACAGCCAGGCTTCCATCCGAGAACAACAATTTAATGCAAATAAAGCACTTCCTGTCTTGGTCTCCTGTCTGGGACGAAACAGTGATCTGAAGCAATGGCACAATTGAACTTTACACAACAGCACCTGTTATCACATTACCTTGATAGTTTTAGACTGTAGTCTCAGCCCATTGAGAGTACTGATTGCTCTTTCAGCATCACTAGGGTTAAGATAGTTAACAAATCCGTACCCTAAACTGTGGCCTAGAGAAAACAAAAGAAAACAATAAAACAAAACAAAACAAAACAAAAAAGTTGAAACGTTCCAAATACAAAGGAAAAAAATCATCCTCATATTAAATGTAATGCCACAAAACAAATAAATCCACATTGTTTACACACATGTGGGAGAGGCCTGAGGAAAAAAACAACTAAAAATTTGTTCGCATTTGTTTGACATCAGTATAAATGCTACATTAAACTAAAACCAATTTCACAATTTTCTCAACTCCCAACACTGCATCACTCTAAAAAAAGGTTTCCTAAAAAAAATCTCCTACATTTTCATCACGGCTACTTCCAAACCCTACAAAATAAAGAGCAGCCGGAACACCTTCAAATCAAGACACAAGGAATTTTCACAACATTGTCTCAACGTTTAGTCAACATTTTGATCTTGTGTGTGGCGATACTTGCCTGCTACTTTATCACGTATGAGTTTGGCGGACTCCACCTCCCCAATACTGCTGAAGAGACTTCGCAGCTCATCCTGGCTCATATTCTGAGGCAAGTAGTTAATGATGAGGTTCGTTTTGGAGTCTTTTGGCTCGTCGGCCATGTGATCATCATACCCGTTCGACATGTCATAGACCTCCTAAAACATTTAAAAACAAGTTCCTGTAAGGGTTACGTAGTAAAATCGTAACTGCATTAAAATAAAAAACTACAACTACAGGAAAAAAATATATAACTTTATAAAATGTCTACCAGTCTTTGGAAAAACTAGAACAATACAATTTTAAAGTTTAATGTAAGCCTATAACATTTCGCCACATGCTGACCACTGACTTTGGCTACAGTGTTTGTTAATCATGAAATTTTAATATAGTAACTAATATTAATAAAGTAACATATTATAAAAGAGTACAAGTAAGACTTGTATGTCACTGTGAATAGATCACTAAAACGATTGATGACCAGGTACCAGGCCAACACAGAACTCATTAAATGGTAACAAATGGACAGAATTAAACAGAAGTCCAATAAACTATTCTGAACAACACTGCCTCTAATGGACCCTGGTTGAAACTGCAGTTAACCACATTTTTTAAAGACAAAACCATAAACAAATTTATAACTAACAAAATGGGTTTAAATAGCTAACTGTGCTAAAATGCTTCCTTTATGGCATTTTTGAGATGAAGGTGCAGCAGGAACTGATGTCTGTGGTAACGTGATTATTCTGATAGTGGACAGTACGCTCTATTCATGCTGGAAGAGAAGTCTTATTGTGTATTCCACAAGTGTAACCAGTCAACCTTCAAGGCTGAAACAAACAGGCATTATTGCTGACACTCCTACAACCCAGCAGTGAAGGTTTGATGGAGTGGTCTGAAATTACTCAGACAATTTGGGTCACCAAACATCCAACTCTTTTATGAACTGGTTCCTATAAACACAACCAACCTCCTTGTAGCATTTGCTGGTTCCAAAAGCATCAGTTGACATGATAAATCAATATAATGTCTAGTGTATTATGTGATAAGTTTAACTCAAGTTGTCACTTTTATACAGACTACAGAGCTACGGTAGCTTGCAAGCACTAAACACTAACAACCCCAAGCTTACGGTTTCAATATAACAGTAATGATGGTTTAAAATCCACATTCAGTATCTGAAGGACACAAATTCTACTCACTTTAAAGTATCTAAAGTGTCCCCTTCTGACTGCCATGAAGAGCCGGCAAAGATCTCCTCTCTGAAGATACCAAAAACAAAACAAGTTAATGAAAATACACGCTGACAGGAAGAGGGGTAGGGAAGGCAAAGGCGGGTTTGGGTTTGGAGTAAAATAATAAAAATAGAAAGGTAAAAAGATGAGCCGCCTTCTGATATAACCTGCGGAAAAAGAATAACAACCATTGGCCGTTAAGACTGGTCCAGTTTCAGTGTGTATTTTTAGCACCTTATTTTAAATCTGCCTTTACAAAAACTCTAAATATGTTAATAAACACGAGTCGAAAGATGTCCATTATATGACAATACAAACATGTAAATAAAAGTTATTTCCTTAACTTTGGATTGACAAACAACTGTTGAATTGACTTTTTTTATTTTTGTTATGCTTTTATAACGGAAAAGGTTTTTTTACTACAAACAGTAAAAGTTGAGAAAACAATGCAAACTTTATAACAAGTGGATAAAAAGTCACATAAATCCACAATGTAAAACTATTCTACTGTACAAACTGAATACAGAAACAAACTTCAAATCTAAAAGGCAGATTACTATAAAAGTACAACAGAAAACTGCCTGAAATGTCAAAAATATGCATCACCTGTTATTCTGTTACCATTAATGAATGGAGCAGCTATAATAATTCCCCATATTAAATGTACCCAAGCCAAAATACTTGCATTTAAACAACGTAAGACACAATAATAATAAAAAAAACACTTAGTAAAAGTGTCAAACAACATGCATTTTATTTGACTGCATTGTTTAAACTTGTATCTAGTCACGCAGTAGGTTGTTATAGAAAACAAACAAGCGCAAAACGACCCGGTCGTGGGGGCGTGTAACTTTAACTACCTTTCCGGAGCTTGTCTACATTATCTATACGCTTTGTATCTTTATCTACAGATCAACTACCTGGTGGTAAGACACGTTATGCATGTACGGGAACCGATTAACCAACACCAGGTTACCCTTAAAGCTGGAGGCCTCGCCCCCAACACCGTCCCCTTATTTTCGCGATGACTCGCCGCGTAAATCTCATGCAACTCCGGAGTTCAAACTCGAGCAGCCCGAGATAAGGGGCCTGACTTCGGTACAGCCGGGCCTGCAGCCCCGATCCGGCTTAAAGATGTCGGCGATCGCTAATAAACAGCGAGGGCGTCACGTTGAAAAATGCCGTGAAAAGTCAATACGTCAACCTACCAGCTTTAGCGTCACTCGCGTTGCGCGGATCTCGTGCAGATCGTCGCTTTTCTCGTGTGACACAAAAACACGCCACAAGGGAGACCTGGAGGAAGCGGAAGTCACAGTTCCTCCCACTTTCATATAAACTCTTCATATAAACACTTTTTCATGCCATTCCTTGTTTTTAATGTATGCACAAAAAAACGTGTTTCATATTTGCTTTAGAATTAAAAATTGTGGCTGCATGCACCAAATTCTTACTAAAATGATAGCAATGCATAGACAGATAAAAGGCTTTTTGTGTTTTATGTACACAAACATGAAATATACATAAAACACACTCTTTGTGATTCTATGCATTGAAGAAATGTAAGTCCGCTGTGCATTGTTTGAATTTTTTTTATTGTGTAATAAAATCAGACATTTGATAAACTTATATATTATTATAAACATATATATGATATAAGTGGCATTAAAGCTCTTGCTGCAAAAACAACATTTTGTAGAACAGATTTAATAAAGAACTTGGTGATGAACCATTAAAATAAACAGTGAAATATATTCAGAAAAAAATAATGGTATGTATTAAAACAACCACAACATATTCAGGAGGAGAAAATATACAACAGTTTAAACAGCAGCCTTTATCCTTGGTCCAGGATTTGATATTCCTGCGGGGGCTGATATCTCATTAGCTTTCCCACACTAATGCAAGACATTACCTGAGGAGATCAACAGATCTCAGCTTCACAGTAATAAAAACATTCAAAATGCTGTAAATAATTTTCACTGAAGTCAAAACTCACCAGTACTATGACAATCACTAAAGATTCTAGCAAGACGACAACCAACAGAAGCTGTAATTTCTCCTTAAGTTTAATCTGACATCCCTACAGTAAAACACAAGTTCTTGTTTATTTATGCTGAGATAAAGGGCATCTAAAACACTCTGAAACCTTTTTAAAGGAACATTTTAGATAAAATAAAAGTTATATCTTATTAACAACATCCAAGACACAGTTGCATGTATTTAACTTGTGTTTAATCTAAATTATTCCTTAAAGAAAATTGTATTTAGCTGTAAAATCAAGCAGAAATCAATGAATTATGGAATGTAAATGTACCTCATGGTAAAGAAGTTCCGGTAGGTCCAAAGTCCCGTTGCAGGTTTCAAACGTTTTATTGCAGCAACTTTGAGGAACCTTATAATTCCCACTGCGATTAAACCAGGGTGTTTCCAACCAATCAGAGTAGTTCTTAACACCACAACACTGCAACTGCAACAACACAGCAGTAAAACTTCTGATAGTCCCAAACACATATGGAGCCAATTAAACAACTTAAAATAAGCCAAGACTACTTCTGTCAAAATACCTCACTTTGTAGGGCATTTACTGCGCAGGTGTCTGGATCACGACTGTTACCGCTGTAGTTTTGAAACACATCTTTGATGGGAGCCAAATCTACATCAAGCTTCATATATCAAAACCAAGTCAGGGTCTATGTTCTTTTAACATGGTAGAATAAATATGGCATTATTAAACATATATTTGTATTACATTGCCTTTATGGATGTAGGCCAACACAGCAGTAGAAGCCACAGCACAACATACAATAATGAGAAAATACACAAACTGAAAAACAAAAGAATGCACATTTGTGAACCCAACAGATGTAACACACTATATTTTGATAAACATTTGCAACAGTAACCAACACAGTTACTTTTTACAACAGTAACCAATACAGTTACTTTTCCACTGTACACAAGTGTTTTTTCCATCAAATTCCTCACCAAAGCTTGAAAACACGAGGACTCTTTGCTGGCCGCAACACAGCCAATACCTCCACTCCAGAGAAGAAACACACCAGTGATCGCAGCCAACAGTGCAGGGAGAATTATATAGAAACTGTTAAAAAACAGATGCATGGATCTGTATCCCAGCAGCAGAAATACACCAGACAAACCTATAGAAATCCCAACCAGCTAGACAAAGTGGAGGAAGAAAGAGTTAAAAAAGCAGGAGTCAACACAATGCATGCACTTCCTTGTCATGTGCATTACGTCTTATTATATCAGCAGATGTGCCTGAATACAAAAAGTTCTGAATTTTAACTCTTTGACTTTAATAAAGACAATAGTCAAAACACACACACCTGTTGTTGGAAACATTAGATACATAAGTGTCTTCTAATGCTTCCTGAAATGTGAATTATGCATTATCTTACCAATAAAAGTAGAGAAGCAGTCCTAAGAAAGATGTTGAGAGTTTTTCTGGTTAGAGCCATGGCTCTGATTTATTCACATCTGCGCTTGAGATAAACTACACAAGCCTCGCATCCCGGTAAAATCAAACTCTCTCAGTCCAACTTCAGACAGCAGAAGCAAAGGAAAGCGCGCTTGATGGACGACTGCAATCGAAACTAAAGAATTGCGGAAGTGAGAGAATCAATGCGATAAAGAAATGATGCACAAAAGGAATGAAGCATGAAAAACCGTGTTTTTACATGCCAACATTTTATAAAGGAGTAAAATAAACTGCAGAAGGAAACTTAAAGACATTGTTTATAAGTGATGCACAAACACGTTTACACATTTAAACAAAGCTGGTGATGTAGATAATAATTATATAAACTTCATAAGCGTATACTGAAACATAACCACCTAAAAATGGCATAAACATTATTTTGACATTAGTTTGATTGGCTTAAAAAATCCCCGTTTGTACATTTTATTTCATTATTTTTTATTTTCTGTTATTTGTATTATAATTCGTATGTGCGTTTTATTTTACTATGTTTTTTTCACACATACGAATGCCATTGTAAATCATTTTTTGGTTAGGCGCCATAAAAAACGGCGTGACGTCATAACTTCGCGACAAATTTCCTGTCATTGAGGAGCGTTATGGCGTCAGCATCAGATGTTCCGGACAGAGAGCTGGAAGAATTATTGGACAGTAAGGTTTGAGAGTATGACGGAAATGTGACAGTCAGGACAGATACAAAAATAAGGAAGTTTACGATTGTCGTTATTGTTGCTCTTTAGTAAAATGGCGTTTGGATAGCGGTCACGTATTGGTGTTGTGACTGCTTAGCTAACTAGTCTGAGAGCTCACGTTTGACTTTGTTGTGGTAGTTATTGAGGTAACCCAAGTCTGAATCGTCCCGTCTCTGGACGATTCAAGTTTTTTAAATAAAACTTTCTGGTTTATTTAAAGCTGAAACCAAGTGCTACGATTATTGTCCTGCATTGCTAGCTAACGTTCCGTTTCATGCCATGTGATTGGATAGAAACAGACACGTGATAATGTGTTAAACTATTAAAACATGTTACAGATACATTTTGCTCAGTGTTTTCTCACCTGCAGGCGCACTTGATGACTTCGACAAGGCCAATGTGCCTCCCGCGGCCCCTGAAGTTCAAGCTGCCCCTGATGCAGGAAAAACAACCGAGGTGAAGGTAAAAAGTACTGCATTTCTGTAAGATGTTATTGTCCTGTTACTGTGAAATTTTAGAGTCGGTTTGTTCCAGTGTTGTTTATGACTGCTGTTTAATGCTGCCGTGTTTATTCTCAGCCGCCTCTGTTGGAGGACAGTAAGTTTTTTGAATCTCTGTTCGATGGAGAGATGGCCAATCAGGCACGAGAGGAATGGGAAAAGGCAATGACTGAACTAGCCCAGGAAGAGCCTGATCTTTTACATCATTTTCACAAGCTGTCTGAGGCAGCGGGCAAAGTAGGTAAGTTACCCTGAGAGTGGATCACTTTCGAATATTGCATGAAAATGTGACACTCTGTGGCATATATTGTCCATGTTTTTTGATCCAATTATTATGATGTTTGCCTTTGTTAGTTGGTTTTGTGTTTCTATTGCTCTATCATTTGTAAGTTGCTTTGAATAAAAGCGTTCACTACATGCCTAAATGTAAATGTTTGACTGTGCATTTTTAATTTAGGCACAGATACAGCATCACAGCAAGAATTCACCTCCTGTCTTAAAGAGACTCTAAGTGGTTTGGCTAAAAATGCAGACAACCTGCAGGTAAATCCACCTGTGGACTTTCTTCGTTTATAATTCAATTCATTATTTCATCCAAGTACAATCATATGCTGTTAGCCAACGCTGTACCTTTAACTGCAGACTGCAGGTCTGGCTGGTGAAGATCTAGTGAAGACTCTGGAGAACCTGGGATTGAATGAAAATGGGGAGGGAGGAGAAGATGGTAATATTCTCCCTATCATGCAGTCCATCATGCAGAACCTTCTGTCCAAAGAAGTTCTGTATCCTTCTCTTAAAGAGATAACAGAGAAGGTGAGTGTTTAGTTTCTGCATTTGCGTCAGTACCAGTGGAAGGTGCTGCTGTTTCAGATATACATCTGCCGTTATATGTGGAGATCTGGTACCAATACACTGTACGTCAACTTGTATCTAGTATCCTGAATGGCTGGAGAGCAACAGGCAGTCCATCCCTCCAGACCAGTTCATGCGGTATGAGCAACAGCACAAAATAATGGGAGAGATATGCAGCCAGTTTGAGAAGGATGGAGACGGGGAGAGCACCTTCGAAAATATTCTGGAACTCATGCAGAAGGTGGGAAACGTGTACAGCATTCCTGTAGCTCAACTGGTAGAGCATTGAGTTAGCAGTGCAAAGGTTGTGGGTTCGATCCCAGGGTAATACAAGTACTGATTTAAGTATACATTGAATTAATAAAAAAAGCATCTGACTGAATAAATGTAAAATGTTCCTTCAGAATTCAGTTTTGAGATAATTGATTGTAATACAGAAACATTTATGAACAGTCCTTTAAAACAGCTAATATTTATTTCTCTTAATTAATGCAATGAATGTCTTACCCTTCAGCTGCAAGATCTGGGTCAACCTCCAAAAGAACTGGCTGGAGAAGCTGTGAGTTATATCACTTTAATCCTAATAAATAAGCGCCATGCTGTATTCTGAATCCTAATGTTTTTCTCTTGTATTTGTAGCCTCCTGGTTTTAACTTGGACCCAGAATCTCTGCATCTTCCTGGAGCACAGGGGGTCCCAGGAGCAGAGCAGTGCTCGGTCATGTGATCTCAGGGGGGTCAGATTGACTCACGTTTAGCAATTATACCGTTTGGAGCCGATTAGCAGAACCAGAGTTGGATATCATGCTCCGGTTTTAAAGGAGTTTTGCTTTTGTGTCTGCACTGAAACTGTGAGAGTTCACTACATGCATTTACGTTGTAGTTCTTGTCCACAGAGATTCTTTTCATATTAATTCACAATTCATTTACCTTATAACATTGTAATGATATTTGATACTGTGGGCTGATGGCTTGATAGGAGTCATTTGAATTTTGTAGAAGTCTTCACTTCTACAGTCAGTTACATCTAACAAGTTGTTTAGTGGATTAATGCAGTAAATAATTAGAGAGACCAGTTAGTGGAACGCAAAGTAAATGGATTCACTACAAATAAAAACTGTACTTTTTAAATCAGATAAAACACAGCTAACATAAAATCCATAGATCCACAAACATAAGGTTCAGTATTGATGATTTCGTTTCATTTATGAAATCAGCTCATTTGTCATCAGCTCATGATTTGACAGCTAATTAATAACCAATATTTTTGACATTCAGTGTTCTCAAATTATTAGCTGCAGACATTTAAACTGCAGGTCCGTAATACTTCTCAAAATATCCTCCTGATGTCTTTTAATGACATTTGTAATTTGAGTGGAATAATTTTCTCTCATTATATCTTCAAATCGTTATTGTACCTGTCTACATAATAACCATGAATTGCCATGTGATTCCTATGTTGGTGCCTCTCTATGTAATATAGGTATTGTCAACCTTTGTCCAATTTACCTCGATTAAAAGAATTTTGTAGGAGGTGGAGCTTAAATGCAGATTATTGATTGGGTACATTAAATGAGCATGACCTTAAATCCCAGGAAACCTCAGAGGGGGTTTGAGCAGAGAAGAAAATCAAACCATGACTTTGAAAATACATTTGAAAAGTTGTTTACATGGTTCTTTAGTGTAAACCGGTTTGAGCTGGATGGTCATAGATATGAGATAGATGGTGAATGTCATAAACTTGGACATGGCTATATTACATGATGTAGCCATTACAGAGATTATGGAACAGATGTACTGAGTATGTCAGTGGGCGTGATTTAAGGGTAACAACTCAGGGGTTGCTTAAACAAGCACCTAAATAAACTCATCAACAATCTTTATACTGTTAATTGTTCCCTTAGATGTACAGTCCATTGATCTTGTGATATCTGACTCTATAAGAGAACTACGGTTGTAGAAAATTAAATAAATGCTATAAACTTACTTTGTTTTATATTATTTTGTGTCTGTCCCCTTCAACATTAAATATTCACTTTAAAATCAAGAGACTTTTGTTATTACTGTGAATAATTTACAGTTTAATTTTGCAGTCCATTTTCAAACAGACTTATGGTCGTGGCTCTTTCTACAATCCTCTCAAAAGTAATTTCACAGCTTCAGAACAATACAATGCTTTATAGTAGGGAAATTATGAAAAGCAAAATATATTGTTAATGCCTCCAGTCTCCTGTTTATGCAATGTTCTCTGCAACCTAAGTGCTAACAAATTAAAATAAAAACAAATCTACATTTATTGATAGCCAAATGGGAAAAAGTACAGGCAGAGTCTATTTTCTGCTACACCAGCTGGAATAAAATGTTGTTTTATCGATATAATTATTGCAACGATTATGAAATAGAATGATGAATACTTTTTATATTACATACTGCAATTACTATGTAATGCAATGCAGAAAATTGTAGATCATATAGTTTATTTATATGTATTTACTTTATAAATTTATATGTATATTTATATGTATTTACTTTATAAAACTCATTATTAATAATAAGTTAAGTTTTTAAAGTATTGCGGATATTGTGGTACTATGACGTGGACCTTGAGATGTTGGCATTTGAATCGTCAAACTTTATTGTTCCGGTACAGGAACACTGCGCGGATTCAGTAGACGTGTCAGCTACGGAAGTGGGGCCGCGGAGACATACAGTTGAAAACCTCTTTCTAACAGGGGATGGTTTAGGATTTATATCCACGTAAAGTTATCTAGATATTTAGACTCGACGCATTCCTATCCGGTTATTACCGACAGTGAACATGTTGACCAAATTTGAGACGAAGTCGGCCCGAGTGAAAGGTAATATTTGCCGTGGCTAACTTCGCTTGTCTGCATTTGGGAAATTATTAATGCACGTTTTATGTCTGTCTGTATCATAATAGCTTTATTACAGTAGTCAAATATATTAGAAATCGCTGTAAAATATGATCTCTAGCTTCTTTTATAGCTAAAATCAAAGCTTAAATGTGTACCGATTACTGTCCGTGAGTAGGCGCTAGCATACTGCTAGTGTTGGTTGGTTGGTTAGCCATACAGACAACGGTAATAATGTTAAGAACAACATAATTTTAAACATTTTACTATCTCTCCTTCATATTTCTGTTTTTTCTTTTGTTGAAGACGTTACCCATGTTTGTTTGTATTGCTTATTATTGATGCTATTAAGAGGAAGATAACAATGATCCCATTAGGACTTAAGTCACAAATGTTAATACGCGTGAGGGTTTTGTCTTTTCTCAATTAGGGTTGAGTTTCCACCCCAAACGTCCCTGGATTCTCGCCAGTCTCCACAATGGCGTCATCCAGCTGTGGGATTATCGCATGTGCACCCTCATCGACAAGTTTGACGAGCATGACGGTATAAGACATTCATTCAATGAATTTATGGCCTATGACGCTGTCATTTATTATAAGGTCTCATGCTGTTGTAAACTGTCGTTCAGGTCCAGTCAGAGGGATTGACTTCCATAAGCAGCAGCCGCTGTTTGTTTCAGGAGGTGATGACTACAAGATCAAGGTTTGCTATAAATAATAATAACAACAAATACGAACGTTTTAATTTGGAGTGTTTTGAGTATAAGTGTAAGTTTATTGATAAATTCTTGACTCTTGTTTTAAGGTGTGGAACTATAAACTGCGCCGGTGTCTTTTCACTCTTTTGGGACATCTTGACTACATTCGTACCACCTTTTTTCATCACGTAAGCTGCCAATTTTTTATAATGCATTTTCTTTTAATGCACATTTTAAAGAGCCATAAACATCAGATTCCGTTCTTCAGGAATACCCTTGGATTCTGAGTGCATCAGATGATCAGACCATCCGCATTTGGAACTGGCAGTCCAGAACATGTGTCTGGTGAGTAGTTACACACAGTGTCCTCTTCAAGCGTTTCCTCCAGCTGGATCTAGATTTAACATGTTCTCTGTTCTCTCTGCTGTTCTGCAGTGTGCTGACAGGCCACAATCACTATGTGATGTGTGCTCAGTTCCACCCCTCCGAGGACCTGGTGGTGTCAGCCAGCCTGGATCAGACTGTGCGCGTGTGGGATATTTCCGGTGAGGAGGTTTGGGACAGGACGGAGTGGTTTGGGAAGGGGAGGTGGGAATGGAGGGGGGAACTTAGAGGAAGAGGGTCTGATGACAGACCCATCCTCTTCTTCCTCCTGTACAGTGTGTACAGAAAACTCTGTGGGCTCTATGCAAAAACAACTCTCACACTCAGTAATAATGTTAACAATAATTAATACATTATAATTATACTATAATGTGGAGAAGTTTATTTACTTGGATTAGATTTATTATTGGCACATGAAGCAAGCCATGTCTGATCTACTAAAAGGCAAAGATTTTTTCACCATGTCATCTGTTCAGTCTTAGGAATGCTGATGTAAGAGTTGTTTTTGCATCTGTGCATGTTTTAATAATATTGTCAATGCATATGTCTGCTTTTTCCGCTTTTCATTGCTTAACACTTTTCTTCCTCAATTACCTTTTAATCTGTCCTATTTGCAGAATATTTACTTGTTACTAAATATAAAAAAGATACAGTCAGATGCCTGACATACTTATACTTGACATGGTTTAATACAGTTTAATGCTCACACCTGAAAACACATTGAATATAATTGAATGAAATATTAACAACCAGTGGTTTTAGTAGAGCTCTTTTGGTATTGTGCATGTTTGAACGTTAGGTTGTTTGCCAGTTTCAAAGTCTTAACAAAACTGTGATCTTTTATGTTTTGTTATCTGTCATTGTCCTCTACATCTAACAACGATATTATCCCAAGTTCAGGTTTACAATATTTGTTATATGCAATATGCTATTGTTATTGTAAATATTTGATTACCTTTATTGTTAGCAAATGTGATCCTAATGGATCACATTTGTGCATGATAGATAGATGAGCCGTTCTGTCATTGCCATGTGCTAACAAATGCATGACTCAACTGGAGTATAACTAGCATTGCCGATATTCCATTCTTCTAACACCCAGCGCCCCTCCAGAGAACATTTTGTCACCATCATTCCCATCAATCCACCGTCAGATCATGCACTTCCTGCAAAGCTCCCATCCCCCCGGAAACATCCGCATCTGTACATCAGTCTTTCCTGCAGCTTTTGTTGGACTTTTATTCGTTCAGAATTTGAAGTGCTGTGGTCTCAGACACACAATCTGTTCTCTGTTCCTTTTCTCTGTGTCCTGACCTGAGTTAAGATCGTCTCTCTGTCGTTGATTATGTTCTTCACACCCAACCTGAAGTGATTTTAAAGCTCTCTGCATTAACACCCACAATCAAAATATTCTGTCTTGTGATTTTTGCCTGGTGTCGGATGGGGTCATCTTAAATCGTGTTTCCTATAGTTTCTTAAACGTATAGTGTGTTTTCATCATTTACTTCCTTTCATGTCATTCCAAATCTGTATGACTTTATCTTCTGTATATTTTGAGAAATGTCTTTGTGGTTTTGTGTCCATACAAAAAATCAATGGGTGCCAGTGTTGTTTGGTTACCAACATAATTTAAAATATTGTTTGTGTTCCTCAGAAGCAGGAAAGATGTGGGTTTCGAATAAAATGAGAGCGAGTAAATTATTTTCATTTTGGGGTGAACTGTCCCATTAACTCGGGTTTAGATCTACAGTAATGGAGAACATTGTTGTGTTTGTGTTCTGCAGTACCTGTCAATGTTTAGCAGTCCAACAAAATGTTACGCATTCTTTCATGTTATAATTGTCACACAAATGTCTTTTCAATTAGCAGAAGTTTTAATGGTGTTCCTCTCTTTTTCCTCCCTGGTATGTTCCTGTGTAACTTGTAAATGGGTCCCCTGTGTGTGTCGGACTGTAAATGTTGCTTCCAGGTCTGAGAAAGAAGAATCTGTCACCAGGGGCAGTGGACACAGAGGTGCGTGGCATCTCTGGTGTCGATCTGTTCGGGGCCTCTGATGCTGTGGTGAAACATGTTTTGGAGGTAAGAAATTCAGACCTTCAGACACAGATTTTTGTGTCGTGAAGTGAGCTGGATTCACTTGAATTGAGCAGGTTGATGTTTGAACGATAGTTTTGCTTTTGTGCCCTCAGGGTCATGATCGAGGGGTAAACTGGGCAGCTTTTCATCCCAGCATGCCCCTCATTGTATCGGGAGCAGATGACCGTCAGGTGAAGATCTGGAGAATGAACGGTATGGCTTAATCTTAAAATATCATTGTTTAGCCCTGTTTTAAAAACTAGTAATCTGACTTCTAAACCTGCCTTCTAATTATGCATTTCAACTTAAATGAAGTCTCATGAATTGCTAATTGAAAGTTAGCAAAGCTGTATGCCATGACAATCCGTACATAAAGAGACAACTTACTTAAAGATCCTTGACTTATAATCCCTTCCTTGACTCCCAAATTGATTGGTTACAGTGTTGTGAATACATTAGTACACTAAGAACTCATGCTCTGCTTTCATTGACGCTTGTCAGTTTTGAGTTACTAATGTTCAGGTAAGTATCTAATATCAATCTTTTCAAGCACTCCTTCTGTCTTGTTATAGAGTCTAAAGCCTGGGAGTTGGACACCTGTAGGGGGCACTACAACAACGTGTCCTGCGCAGTGTTCCACCCTCGTCAGGAGCTCATCCTGTCCAACTCTGAGGACAAGAGCATCCGTGTGTGGGACATGTCTAAGAGGACCGGGGTCCAGACCTTCCGCAGAGACCACGACCGTTTCTGGGTGCTGGGAGCTCACCCCAACCTCAACCTGTTTGCTGCCGGTAGGTTACCGATGGTGGTTAGTACATTAGCGGCTTTGGCTGTGACGTGAGTTGCATTGAACCGTAACGGTCTGTCTCAGGTCATGACAGCGGGATGCTGGTGTTTAAGCTGGAGAGGGAACGTCCAGCGTATGCCGTGTACGGCAACATGCTGTACTACGTGAAAGACCGATTCCTGCGTCAGCTTGATTTTAACAGCAGTAAGGACACGGCAGTCATGCAGCTGCGCAGGTGTGTGGGCATTCATCTCTTTGAGTGAATGAGCAGTAAGTCTATAGGTGTATATTTCTAAGTTGTTGACCATCTTTGTGTTCACAGTGGATCAAAATTCCCAGTGTTCAGCATGTCCTACAACCCTGCAGAGAACGCTGTGCTTTTGTGCACCGTGAGTTTTGTTCTGTTTTATGACTAATTCGCTTAAATTTACATTCATAATAGGATGAATTAAACATGCATTAATCATATTTTCTTTAACCTCCAGAGAGCCACTAACCTGGAAAACAGCACATATGATCTGTACTCCATTCCCAGAGAAAGTGACTCACAGAATCCTGATGGTAACATCTTGTCATCTTTACATGACTTGACTTTTACCTTATTTAAGTCTTCCAAAAATGTCTGGTGAAATACGTTTTTTGCTGCTTTGCTTAGGATGTAGTTATTCATTCTTTGTTTTGTGTTTGTTTAGCTCCAGAGGGTAAACGCTCCTCTGGTCTGACTGCGGTGTGGGTGGCCAGGAACCGGTTTGCTGTGCTCGATCGCATGCACTCGGTAAGTCAATAAATTCAAAGTATGTGGTGTCAAATCCATTAAGGAATTGACATTGTAATCACGCATGCACACTTGTGCTTGATTGTATAAGTGACGTATTTTTCTCCATCCCAGCTACTGATCAAGAACTTAAAGAATGAGATCGTGAAGAAGGTGCAGGTACCGAGCTGTGAGGAGATCTTCTATGCTGGAACAGGTTCCCTGTTGCTGAGAGATGCTGAAGGAGTAACACTGTTTGACGTGCAGCAGAAACGCTCCCTCGCCACTGTCAAAATCGCCAAGGTCAAATACGTGGTGTGGAGTTCTGATGCCAACCACGTGGCCTTGTTGGCCAAACACGGTACTGCAGCCTCTCATATTGTTGACAGCTGTCAATAATAACAAAACTGTATGGGCCATGCATCAAATATTTAGGTTTTGTTTGGAAGATCTGTTAAATTGAACAAAAACTGATTGGTTTGTTAAACGTATCTGAACCCATCGCTTTTCAGCCATCATGATCTGCAACAAGAAACTGGAGAGCCTCTGCAACATCCATGAGAACATCAGGGTGAAGAGCGGCGCTTGGGCTGAGAATGAAGTCTTCATCTACACCACCTCCAACCACATCAAATACGCCCTCACCTCCGGGTGCTGCACCAGAGCCACACTCATCTAATACTCCAGAAAAAACTTCTTGTGGTTTATTGTCCTGAAGCATGCTAATTATATTTCCTGTCATGCAGTGATCATGGTATAATTCGTACGTTGGACCTGCCCATCTACGTGACAAGAGTTAGGGGCAACAGTGTCTACTGTCTGGATCGTGAGTGCAGACCACGAGTGCTTAACATAGACCCCACCGAGTATCGTTTTAAACTGGCCCTGGTCAATCGCAAATATGAGGAGGTTTGAGTTTGTTGTTCAGGTGATTTGTTTTTTCTTTTTTCACCACTCTTTAGTGACATGTCTATTGTCTTCCTGTAATTTCCTCAGGTTCTTCATATGGTGCGCAATGCTAAACTTGTAGGCCAGTCCATCATTGCCTACCTGCAGAAGAAGGGTTACCCAGAGGTTGCGCTGCACTTTGTCAAAGATGAGAAGACTCGCTTCAGCCTGGCACTGGAGTGTGGAAACATTGAGGTATGCAGATATCATAGTGAAAGATTAGTGACTTTTTCTCCAAGTCGTTTCATAAAGAAACATTTATCATATAGTTCAGTTTTTGCCATGCCTTCGTTCTTGCAGGTGGCGCTGGAGGCCGCAAAAGCCCTGGATGAACGTAGCTGCTGGGAGCGTCTCGGTGAAGCTGCTCTTCTCCAGGGTCATCACCAAGTGGTGGAGATGTGCTACCAGAGAACCAAGAACTTTGACAAGCTCACCTTCCTGTACCTAATCACTGGTAACCTGGCCAAGCTCAGGAAGATGATGAAGATTGGTGAGTGATGAAGAAGAGTATGTGATTGTTTGAAATGAATTTCTAAGTGCTGTTTAAATGTTGGCCCTGCTTTGTGTTGTAGCTGAGATAAGAAAGGACATGAGTGGACACTATCAGGGCGCTCTTTACCTTGGAGATGTCAGCGAACGTGTGCGAATCCTGAAGAACTGTGGACAGAGTATGTAACGGATGCTTCGATTTTATTTGTTACATTAAAAAAAGCAATAGTCTCAATAAAGTTTGTATCTTGTATGTTTTTAGAGTCTCTGGCTTATCTGACCGCTGCCACTCATGGGATGGATGAGGAAGCTGAGGCTCTTAAAGAGACCTTTGACCTGGAAAAGGAAATGGTACGTTATGTTCTTAATCCTATGAGAGCCACACATCAGTAAACATCTGAAGATGCTGAGGATGGAGGTGAACTATTTTCATGTGCAGGTTCCTGAGGTGGACCCCAATGCTCAACTGTTGCAGCCACCACCTCCCATCAACCCCCTGGACACCAACTGGCCTCTTCTCACCGTTTCTAAGGGCTTCTTTGAAGGAGCTATTGCTGCCAAAGGTGACTGACTGTTGTGCAATACTTACTATATAGTGGCTCATAATGGGTTACCAGAACTTCTGAAGGTCGATGGATCAAACTTTGAAGATCATTCTTCTTGCATCTCTGTAGGACGAGCTGGTCAGATGGTTGCTGATTTGGATATGGATTCTTCAGGAGTGGAAGGTTGGGGAGAAGATGCAGAACTTCATTTGGATGAAGGTAATCTTAGCTTCTAACCTCTTGTTGTTTTGCTAGTTTTTCCAAAATCTGCTTGTTTTCTGACACGCTCAAGAGTTTTCATCCATCATGTTTGGTCGTCTCAGATGGATTCATGGATGCACAGGAAGGACTGGGAGATGAAGGAGCTATTGGGAAGGAGGAAGGTGGAGGCTGGGATGTTGAGGAGGATCTGGACCTCCCTCCAGAACTGGTGGGTCTGTTGTGTGAAATGATCTAATGATCTGTCTGTATTAGGACTTAGGTATCTTAGTAACCTTAAATTTGACGTCTTTCCTTTAACCAATAGGATGTCCCCGCTGCCGGTGGAGGTGGGGCTGAGGGAGAAGGTTTCTTTGTACCGCCCACTAAGGGCACAAGCCCCACCCAAACATGGTGCAACAACTCCCAGCTAGCTGTGGATCACATACTAGCTGGTTCCTTTGAGACAGCGATGAGGGTAAAAACAACCTTCTACATGTATCTCGGATATCACATCGCAGTTTTCATCAAATTTTTGTAAATGCAAGAGTTTCATAGATTCACAGATTCACAACGTTCTTTTCATTTTTCTCTATAGTTGCTGCACGATCAGGTCGGTGTGGTTCAGTTCGGACCCTATAAGCAGATTTTTACGCAGACTCTGTCTCGTGGTCGCACCTGTTACCTGGGCCTGCCGTCTCTGCCCTGCTTGCACAGCTACCCGCAGAGAAACTGGAAGGACTGCGGGGCTAAAGGGGGCCTGCCGGCGGTGGGTCTGCGTCTGTCAGACCTCATTTCACGCCTGCAGCAGTGCTACCAGCTGACCACCGCGGGGCGCTTTGAGGAAGCAGTGGAGCGTTTTAGGGTCATCCTGCTGTCAGTGCCGCTGCTGGTGGTCGACAACAAACAAGAGATCGCTGAGGTACGCGAGACATAACTTGTTATAGGAGGTGCTGTAGTTCCAGTCGCTCAGTTGGAAGAGCATTGGGTTAGGAACTCAAAGTTATGGGTTAGATTCCCAGGGAACACAAATGTATTTGGATAAAAGCCTCTGGTAAATGCGGGTAAAAGTGTTAAGCAGTTGTGTACAGTAATGTTGTGTTGCTATATGAAACTGTAATTACGTTCACACAGGCACAGCAGCTAATCACTATTTGTAAAGAATACATCATCGGACTCACCATGGAGACAGAGAGGAAGAAACTTCCTAAAGACACTCTAGATCAGCAGAAGAGGCTGTGTGAGGTGCGTTAAATTAGATTCTCTGCAGACACGAGAGCATATGAATGTACAGGCTGTGTATTAGATGTGTGTGTGTGTTGTCAGATGGCAGCGTACTTCACACACTGCAGCCTGCAGCCCGTCCACATGGTTTTGGTTCTGAGAACGGCCCTCAACCTGTTCTTCAAACTCCGTAACTTCAAAACAGCAGCAGGATTCGCTCGCCGTCTTCTTGAACTCGGACCCAAACCGGAAGTGGCACAACAGGTGAGAAGATAATTGTGTTTGGGACATACTGGACATTCGAAGTGATCTGTACTGTTGTGCTTATATTGTTAGATGTTACACTGTTCATGCTTATATCAGAAACTTGTCAAGTTATGATTAGGAGTGTATGAAATTACTGTCTTCACTGATATAGCTTCAGTGGTCTGTGTGTGGGTGTCTGTCTCTGAGTGTGTGTGTGTGTGTGAGGCCCAAAATTTCTCACACAGTAAAATATTGTGCCAATTAATTTGTGAAGACATTGCACTGGATTTTGGTTTTAAATCATGTCTGTCGTTTATTTATCCATTGTTCCCTGTCTTTGGTTTCTTAGACACGAAAGATTCTTGCAGCCTGTGAGAAGAACCTGACAGATGCTCACCAACTGAACTACGACCCCCACAATCCCTTTGACATCTGCGCAGCCTCTTTCACTCCCCTGTACCGTGGGCGACCCGTCGAGAAGTGCCCCTTGTCTGGGGCTTGCTACTGCCCCAAATACAAAGGAGAGGTCTGCAGGGTCACACAGGTCAGTACTGAACCCTCAACACATCAACACCTGTGATGAGGTAATGAGGTATATATATGAGGTATACTTTTATTCAGTGTATTGAAGGAAAACATCTCGTATTATTTCAAGTCTGATCAGGGAATAAAAGAATCGATTTCATTGGCTGTCTCTCTCCTGTTACCTAGGTAACCGAGATCGGCAAAGACGTCATTGGATTGCGCGTCAGCCCCTTGCAGTTCCGTTGAACAAACTGCATCAGCGTTGCTGAAAACAGACCTGCTTGTCTTTCACTATTTTCTCTATAAATATGAAGTAATTAGTTATTAGAGTTAAAACAAAATACCGTATCGCTGTATGATCTGTGACTGTCGTTTGCATTATTATATATGAGGTCTCTCTATCTCTAAAATAACTAGCTAAAATAACAGTGGGGTGTTTAAACCCTTAAATGAGTAACATAAGTATACATCTTTAACTTTCTCATAGCTGCTTTCATGTATCTAAATGATGGTGCAACACACTTTTCCTCCTGTTATCTTTGAAAAAATCTGAAAATAAAGATCTGCTAAACTAATTTATTTTACTGTGTTTTATTTTAATTGCTTTCATACTTTGAGGTAAAATAGTGTGACGGGTCTCTGATGTTACATCACAGTCATGCTGTTTTCCTAGTGACCATAAGGTGGTGCTAATAAGAGTTTAACTTACAATTATAAGCACATGATTTGGATTAAAGGGGCCTAATACGTTTTGATCAGAAACTTGTGCTATCATTCTGTTCCTCAAAATAACTCTAAACTGATGCAGTGATGTAGTGAATTTATTACAATAAATCCTAGACTCCATGTCCTGTTGAGACTCATGCATTGTTTATTAATAACAATAATAATATGATTTTCTTAGATGTCCACAGGACCTTCAACTCAAACTCAGCAATAAAAGGAGTTACAATTTGGTTATCATTAAAAAAAAAAGGCCTTTATTCACAGCCCTGCTGTCTGCTTAGGATCATTCGGCTCACATCGATGTTATTGTTGGCAAAAACCTCCCTGCCGTGTTCAATGGTGGCGTCAGGCAGCGATCGGGTGCGACCCAGAATCCAAGCGAAGTCCACGTGGAACAATCTCAGGACATCAGTGCAGGAATACACCAGTGCTGAGTTTTCATAGTCCGTGGACAAAATCCAGTATGGTGTGTACGGCAAAACTGCCAATGCAAACATGAACATTAATTATGCAATTCCAAGAAAACATCACACAGAATCTGGAAAATCAAAAATATGTTTGTTAGTTTTCCAGATTCCTACCATAAGAGAAACTGATTCCAAGTTTTGCAGGATTCTTTTTATCTTCCACCACAGCCGTGCCCTCGATTGTTTTTATCTTTCCTTTTCTAAAAAAAAATGTTATTAGGAATTGGGTAGATAAATAGTTAGATATCTTCTGTGTGTGGTTTAATGAATCATATTTTGTGGTAAACTTCTCCTGAGTTCTGGTCAGATCATTGCAGGATCAATAGAGAGCTGAGATGATGTTGGTACTCACAGAAGTTCAGAGCTCACCACACGGGCATTTCCATCCAGCTTGAGGGTGAAGTTGGTCTCGATGCATCGCCCTCTCTCGAACTGAGCTGGAAGTTTTGCGATCTCAAACCATCTTCCCATGAACTGCAGCAGGAACAGGTGAAAGATCTGAGTGAGGAATCTGCTGGTAAGTGGGAATATCGGTGGGTGGGGTAAGTTACCATCTTGAGGTTGAAGGCAGGTTGGGTGGCAGGGTCTGGGCATGGTCCCCAGTGGGGCACCTGGGCATTTATGATGGGCAGAAAGACGGCCAAAAGTCCCACATATATGACCTTCATTTTCCTCACAATGACCTTCAGTTAGCATTAAAACATGTAAGGAGTTGAACAGAAAATACAGAGCAGGAAAGAAGGAAAAAAATTCCTATAACATTAATTACAGCACCAAATAAATTCCTATATTAGTTTAAATGATTTACAAACAGTAAACATTTGTTTTACAAACAATTTACAAACAGTACAATTAACAAGCTGTAAACATTTGTGATCTCTAAGTTTATATATAAGCGTTATAAGAGAACAGATTTTTACCTCCTGGTGTCGTGTTGAATATGTGATGCGCTGAGAAGCACAAACGTTTTATTTGACTCCGGGATCATGTGACGAGGGGCTGTGAGGGAGTCTTTGTGACTTTATTTCCAACATGAAGTAAAGAATTAAGGAAATTGGGATCACGATGGATTGTTCTAGTATAAATCAAACTTGTATCTCCACAGGACGAAATTCTTCATGAAGTTCCTAAAGTAAATTTGGGAGGAGCTTGTTTGTTTTCTTCTGTCAACCATGTTTGATAAAACCACAACAAATTTATATTTATATAATGACTGTAATGAGTGAGAAATGAATGATAAAAAATCTCCACAAAATTTAGATGTTAGCCAAACAATGTCCCTGTAATTTACTGTTTTTAATTATTACATTTGATATAAGTCTTAATATTTGGTTGTAGGCCTAGTTTTATATGAAGGCTATTACATCAAATCAAAGGTGGCAATATTGTTTCTTACTGCTACAGAAAAAGTGTATTTCTATCACTGCGCATATTTCACCTCATGTGTTGCTGTGTTTTACATGTTGCAGGTGTTTGTGATAAGTTATCTAAAATGTGATAAGATGTTGTCAGTGTACTTGTTTCTGTATTGGGACAGTTGTATAAAGACAGTTGTATAAGGATAGTTATGAGAGAAGTGACCTAGTAAGCGGTCAAACACACCAGCGGTCATCATGGATAAAACCAAGCCCAACTTTAATGGCTTAAAATTGAATTCAGTCAGAGATTTGCATATTAACTGTTCTCAATTTTCCAAGTCATTTAATGATACTTTTATTGACAATTTTTTGTAATGGTGTTTTAAGAGACCAATCAAACTGGAGTGTGTTTTTATTTTAAGCATATTTAAGGCTACAGTATGGTGGGCAGTTCCTCAGGGAAAACTGGGAGACTTTTGTAACCTTTACTAGAATGTTCTCCGTGTTTACACAACCTTCAACATCTGTTTGAGCAGATGCCCTGATCCCCAATTTTCCCCAAGTTTGTTGAGGGGGTGGAGTTTAGTGATATAACAAATATATGTCACAGTATATAAATATCAAACTTTGCCATTGTTGCTTATTTTAAACAAGTTTTTCCACACAAGGAAGGCAAAACAGGTAAGATGATGATTGTCTTTTCAAATAAAATTCAGCAAATAACAGAGATTAAACCTTAATTCGCTTGGTTTTGCTTTTAAAACATGTTTCCTTTTCAGGTAAATTGAGAGAATGCAGATGCTGTATGTTTCATCTCTTATGCTGCTGTGTGCACTGGCAGTCAGTGCTCAGTCCGTTGGAACTGGAAAATGCCCACATCCTCCTGTTCAGCAAAACTTTGACCCTGCAAAGGTAAACGTTTGTTACAGAAAATCAGTGTAAGCAGTAGTTCTTTAAGACTGATTCCAAATCACATGAATAAGTCAATTATTCTTTAAAGGAATGTCATCCAATCAAAATACAGCTTTCACTTTAAAGAGCCAATAGCTGTCGTTCAATGTTTTAATGGCTGAATCAGCTTTATCCTATTGTCACCATAAAATGATTATTTTGCTATATCATGTTAATTTATGTTCTTATGAATGGCCATATAGTAAAAATGTATCAGGATCATATTAAAATTATACATAATATAATATTTTAAGGGTTGAGGGTTTGCACATAGTTTTGAACATGGTGGTTTTAGCATATTTATTGATAACTATTAAAGATTAATAGTTAAAGAACCTATTAAAGAACCTTTTCAACGTTTTGTCCTTTAATAGTATATGGGCAGATGGTACGAGATCGTAAAGATTCCGTCCCAGTTCCAGTTAGGGGAATGCTGTCAGGCTACTTACACTCTGAGTGACGGTGTTGTCCTGGTTCGGAATGATGAGCTTCTGTAAGTAAAATATTGCCCACGCTTCAGAAAAGCACAGTCCATTAAAGTCACATTTCTGTTGAGATGACTTAAATTTACCCAGTATTTTGTCTCTGAACACCCTCTCAGTGCTAATAACTCGATCAGCTTCATTGAGGGCACTGCCAAGATCGTAGACCCATCAGAGCCTGCTAAGCTTGAAGTCAGCTTCTTTGAGTGTAAGTCTACGCAAACCGTCTTGAGATTGCTCTTAGATTTTCCTACTTTTATGTGACTTATTCATTATTACAGCTATGTGCACTTACAGCTGCCCCTCCCTCCCCTTACTGGATACTGGCGACTGACTATGATCAATACACCCTGGTTTACTCTTGTTCTGCTTTCGGTAATGTCCGGGCTGAGTACGCCTGGATCATGAGCAGGACCAGAACACTTCCCAAGGAGACCATCTCGCAGCTGCTGGACATCCTGAAGTCGAATGGTGTTAACACTGATGCCTTCACTGAAACTGACCAGGGAGCAGAACTGTGCAGTGTCATGCCTTAATATAGCCACCACTAGAGAAGTGTGTCATTATATGAAAAGGTAGATAATATAAGCTTTTATTTCTCACATCAGGTTTGTGTCTTTCAGTCTGTGTCAAGAGAATGTTAATAAATCTGCAGAGTTAAACAAACAGATAAACAAAATGGGTCCTTTGTTTTGAATCCTAAATAATTCCCTTTGCCTCTGAAATCTATTTTTGACTCAAACCTATTTATACATGTCTGATGTCAAAAAATTATTTAAATCATAAGTTAAATGTTGCCTTTATGAAGTCTATTTCAGCAGTTAAAATTTAACCCTAACCCTGAATGGGTGATCACTAAACAATGATATTATGTTTACTTACTGTGTGATTTTCATTAAGATCAGCTCATCTCTTATCCTCTGCCGCAGTTCAGACTTTGCAGAAGGAATCTGTACAGAGTGGTTTTGGGGTTAAACCTTTCATTATCCCTTTGCCTCACTGTGACTCTATAATACAGCGAACAAACAAGCTGGGCAGAAATCCCTCTTACAAAGCTTTAGTCTGCATAGATTCTTTAATTAGCAGGTTTCATGTCTTAATTCTCTTGTCTCTCAGCGTCTAAGCAGGTTATTAGTGATTTCCAATCTTTTTGGTTAAGATGAAACCACACCAATCTAATTGTCTGTATCTGTTCCCAATATAATTCATATCTATCCACACTTTAAGACATTTTACGGTGTTTGGATTAAATATAACCATGTTAAAAAACAAAACAAAAACAAGATAGGGACAGACTCACATTAAAGAAGCTTTATTTAAATTTTTGTATTCATGACATTATGGATAAATAAGATTTTATTCCTATGTTTTTAGCAAATTACAGACTCCACAGAATTGTAAATAAACAAAACAATTGTCAAATTTCTAAGCATTTGCACACCATGTTTTTTCAGTGTTCATTTTAAGTGCAAATGTCTGCAGCACAAACGTTATTTGACATTTTATAAAGCATCAGTATGTTTATAGAGGAGGTGAGATGTGGACACATTTATAATAATTAGGAAAATGCTTATTTAACCCTCTGTCAGCTTATCCCAGCAGGAGTCGAATGCTTGCCGCCAATCTCTGCCTGTTTGTGACCCCCTCAAGAATTTGTTTTCCTGCAAAAGGCTTGTATGTCACCGATTGAACACACACCTATCCCTGTTCTAATTCTTCTGATCCTCTCAGGGTTCAAAAATATAAGTCTAGGAACTGCAGACTGCGGCGTAAGCGGGTGGTGAGCACAAACTGTCAGATTAACAAGTCTGAGTACATGATCCTGCTCACATATTCAGGAGGGCCGGTGTCCGGTGAGATCTGATATGAACATTTAATGAACGCTCAACCCAAAGATGTCTCCTCAGCAAGCCAGAAACGCTTGAACACTTCCTGTATCATTTGAGCTGACGGTGTGTTTGTCATGGAAAGGAAGCTGAGCGTTTAGCTGTCTTACCCTCAGTCTTAACATGCTAACAGAGGATTAATGAGGTAAATGTTAAAAGAGGTTTAGCAACTATGCTTAGGCTGTGCTCTTAATTACAATTCAACAAAGTGTCCAGCATGCAGTTGGACGAGATCACAGTGATGTCAGGTAAGGGGGGGTTTGGGGTAATCAGGCAGGTAAAGCCAAGCTAATAGAGAACATGAATCTGTAATTAAAGGTCTTTTTTAGTTAAGACGGGAGCTGGCACTTGTCGGTCAGGGCATGTGTAGTTTGGCTGCTAGGCTGAAAGCTTCCGTTACAGTTACTGAGGCTTGTCGCTAGTGATCTGGAATCAATTTTGCTGGTTTGTTGTGCGTTTATTTCTATTATAACAAAAGTTAACTAGAGCAGGAGTTTGGACATATTCCTGTGTCTATTAAAGAGATTTAGAGGTAAGTACAATGTCTATGCATTTAAATATCACTCTGCACTACAATCCACTGTGATGTTCTATATACATTATTCTATACATGTATATATACACCTATGTATATATACAAATACACATATATATTCACACAAATTATTACATATATTTACAGCACTGTGGATGCTATAGAGTGGAACAGAAATATTTTGGCTATATTTGTATACAGTTAGCATATTTATCTAATACGTAATGCATTCAATAACTGTAATATATTACAGAAACTATGTCCTGCTGTACTGGTCATATCATTAACACTAGAGTTTACCCAGATGTCAGACTCATATGTCTAGCATTGGTATTATCTTATGGTCTTACTATACAAGAGGATTCGATGAGAGCAGATGATTATTGTCTTCTCAACCGTGACCTCCTCAAATACAGGCCCTGATTTAAGCCGTCAGCAATTTTCCCTTAATTTATTCCTTTAATGAGATTAACCAGAGGCAAATCCAGTCTGTGTCTTGGATACGGCATCACTTGTCTCATACATGCCAAAAGCTGCACTAATTTTGGAAAAATGCCCAAAACTTAAGTTTTGTCTTTCTTATGTATATATTTAACCCAACAATTTGTTTATTTTGTTTTGTTGAGGGCTGTGTGATTCTTAAATGCTCGCAAATAGGCCTGTGCTGTCAGTTGGATATAGATTATTTCTAATGGCAGATATAACCCAAAAACAATCTGTTTGCAACTCTACTTACAATAATGTGAAACTAACACAGACTTGTGTTACAGCGCATGGAAACTGGCTTTAAGGTTCAAGTGCACCAACCAACGTCAAATTTGGTAAGTATTCCTTTTGTTAATTGGCCGACTGACAGTTTGCCTGTCTGTGCAACATTTACCACTAAACCGATTGTATCTCAGATTTATCCCCAAGGTGTTTTTGGGACATCTCTGAGGCTAATGGAGGCTAATAGGCTTAGCACTTAGGGTGCATTGTCCGGTATGCTTACAGGCAAGGTTTGCTGAGGGTAAAACTCTAAACTGAGGGATTACCTTCAACACATCGCTTTAAAGTGCTGTATAGTCAGGATTTAGCTAATAGGATCCGAGGGGGGAACGGGGCCCTGAAGGTAGTTTGGGGGTTGGCTAACAGCAGGACCGCATGCATGCAGGGCAGCAGAAGCAGCTAGCAGACTGATGGACTAACAGAAGGATTACAGAACTCAGATTAGATCGGCTCCTCAGGAAACATAAACGGTTCAACACACAGAGGAAAAACTCAGAGGTTGTTTCTTTCTGAATATTCTGAATGACTTTTCTCTTCGTGAATTTTCAGTCTCAGACTGACAGGAGAAACGTGTCAGAAATACTTTATTTCTCGCTGAGTGAAGATACAGCAGAAGGGGACAAATAAACAGGTTTGTTTGTTTTTGTGGAAAAACATTTAAAAGGCTTGAAAAGGGATTAGAAGTGTGTGTACTGTACCATGTAATTGTATATGTAATTCTAGTCATAGTTACTGTTCAAGAAATGCTTTTTGAATGGTATATTGTACAATATGTTGTAAATTAAAAGACAAAAGTTTAAATCAACTTTATATTTTTATATAACTAAACTACATTATTAGTGATTCTTCAAAACTTTAGCAAAGCAATAAATTATGTTTACATTAATTCGGCAGATGCTTTTTTCTAAAGCAACTTGCAGTGAATTCAAGGTATACATTTTTTA
>JBAJNP010002795.1:32538-44821 GCA_036877545.1 Yasuhikotakia modesta | reverse complement strand
TGCAAATAATGTTCTGTAGCCTACATTTTCAATAGATAGATATGCATTTCAGAGGCTGATTCAGCTGTGCTATTTGTATCTAAGTACTGTAGTTTGGATTCTAGCAATTAGAGAGTGTAAGTACTAGTTTTTATTTTTGTGATACATAGTATTAAACAGTGTTCTCAAAATTATTCTAAACATATTCACATTTGTAGTACTACCACAATTTAATTTCTCAATTTTTTCAATTTCAAATTCAATTCCTGTAATTGTTAATTTCATACATAACCAAAGGTGTAAGTTTGGCCTCAGGACACCCCACCCAACCAAACTCAAGCCAAACAAATGACGGTGTTTCTTGTACTGCTCCCTAAAAAATTGGTGGGGACAATTTTGTCATATTAAAATATTGATGATTGTATGACTAGTACCCAGCATCCCCCTCTTAATCTACGCCCATGTAACCTGACCTCAATAGCTTACCTCAGGCAAAACCACATTTGTTACTTTTGCTACAGTTCTAGCCATTGAGAGCAGTTTTTCCAGATGCTGGATTATCTCTTCAGTGCAGGGTGACAAGAATAAAAACGGAATTTTTTATTTTATACCGTTTGTTTAACCAAGGTTCCACAACATTAACCTTTTTAATTAGTATGCCGTAACATTGCTTTGGATATTTTTAAACAGAAAACTTTAATTGGTATTTCAAGTCCTTAACTTACAGATGCCTATGGTTAGCAAATAAACATCGCCTTGTAATATACTCTTCAAATGGCACACCATCCTGCTCTGGTGGAATGGTATTACAAAGTTCGTCTTCTGCATCCCTCACTATATTCAAGAAAAGCTAAAACCGCGTCTCTTGAATACCTGACACGAATTTGATATAATAAAAAAAACCTTTTCGTCTCTCCCAACAGGTGTCGCCTCTATCAAGCATTGAAATGTTGTAATCGTGGTAACTGTAACTGTGTACAATTGATGTCATTACATTCTTATGATTTATCACTTCATTATTTTCCTCACCTTGTAAGTCACTTTGGATAAACGTGTCTGCTAAATCCCTAAAGTGATGAAGATTATCACGTAGTTCCTTACTATTTTTGCTAAATATAGAAGTACTGGAGCTTTAAAGGTTAGCACATTAATAATGCTTACTGGTAATTATTTCATTTCTGTTGAAGGGGATGGTTCCTCCTACTCCTTTTGTCAATCATATCCGGGGTCCAATACCCCACGCTGTATTGTAAATACTTACAAATAAATTGTTGATCCATATATATTGCAGTGCTATTTACAGTGACAAAACCATATACAATTTATTGCATTTCAGTCAGTTCAAATAGATTATGCCATAGAGGCCTATAGAGGACTTATTTTTACAACATCCTAGTCAATTTACAATCACCAGTGGGAAATAAAGATGTTACACTAATAATGCAAATTGTTTTTATTGTGCTTTATTTTTTACATTTGCAATAGGACTAGGTTATTAACACAACCTATTGATAAGTGGCATAGATTTACACAAAAACATATGAAGATTTGAATAAATACACAATTTTTTCTTGTTCTGATGTTCCAGTAAAATACTTCTGGGAAAAAAAATTTCAGTTGCTTTGGGTTTTTTTTCTACAGAACAGATACTCAAATAAGAGGTTCAGGTGGGCTCTCTGGATATGAAGAAACAGAATCTTGAGGAAATGCTGGCATTGAGATGTGGCCTTGTTCAAGCGGATCAGCACATCGCTGTTCATCATCCCCTAAAAACATGTACACTCATTTATTTCCACTGTCAGACTAGCAGTTTTTCACAATATTTTAAGCAGACAGACAGTTTCACTAATGGAATGTATATTGTTTTTACCTGTATCAATGACAAGGCTTTTTTCAGGTGAAGGCATATCTCCTTCCTCATCAGGTCGCAAATCCTCAATCAAAAATGTCTCGAGAGGTTTTTCACTTATTGTTTCCACAGACAATGGTTGTGGTTCAGCCAGTTGCAGAGTCACTGGGTCTGCTGCTGTGGATAATTCAGGTAGTGTGACAGGAGTAGAATCTTCCTGAGCCACAGAGAAATCTATGGGCTGCTGTTTCCTTGGACGACCTTTCCTTCCTGGAGTACCACTGGACCGCTTTTTTGCTTGTTTAAGGCTTTGTGTCCTGTTACCAGTGTCAGAATATTTAAAATACTTGTTATTACAATACATTATTATCCATGATATTTAAGAATACTACTGTTGTTTGTTGTCAGCAATTAAACACAGCAATTAAATCTTCTGTCTCTGTGCACATTGTATCATAATGGCATATGAATTGGTAAAAAAAATGATCAATGCTTCTTTGCCTTTTTAAATTGTTTATAATTAAAGTCTCACCCCCCACTAAACAGCACTATCTTTACCCATAAACCCACTGGTAAGTTGCTTTTTCCTCTGTCTCAGCCTTTCGTTTCTTCAGCATGTCTCTGTCTCTCAGTCGTGGCCGAATTCCACCTACCAAACAAACAAACAAATCACTTTTGTTTGCTGTATGCCTGCTGTCTTAATTTAGGAATTGCAGTTTTCACAACAACATTTAAAGTAGATTTTTAATGTGTAAAGAAGATCTTTTTATTATGTTCATGAGAGTATCAAGCATATGCTCAATGCAAGTTTCAATAAAAACATTATCACGTCTTGTTTTAATGGCCCCAGCTTGAATGAAATACAACATAGTCCCAAAGTCTTAAAACATTTCTTACACATTACAAGCAAATTGCAATGAATAAAAGAAGTAGCTACATAAGCATAATCTTATCTAGTGCAGTAGTTACAGTCTACTGTATTTACTACTGTATTTACTACAATTTGAAGCCTTTTGAATATTTTAAGAATATTTTTTTCATTTTTTAAAATAAAATGTCCATCATGCAGTTACTAAAAGAGATTCAGCATTTTAAGCATTTCAACATTTTAATTTTGGAATTACTTTAAAGCCATACCTTCATCAGAAAGTTTTATATCCGATGGTGGGTTCTTTTGTTTCAATGTCTCATCCATTTTGTTTGCCTTATAACATAGAAAGTTTTAAAATGATAGAGCTAAAAATTTGTGCTCATTTACTTTTCTGCCTCTAAGAGAATAATTATCTGGTTAAACATTACCATAGTGCTGGGAGAGTTTGTGCATTTGTGCTCTTATCGTGTTTGCGAAGGTGGAGGACTTGGCACAATATTCACAGAAAAAAGAAAGTTAAAAACGAGGTCATACCGCTGGCTGCCAGCCCTGATGGTTATATATATTTGTAACACACTCACATTATATTTTGAAAATATTGACATGCATGATTAACAATTAAATTCTGTAAATACTGTATAAGTCAAAAAATGCTTGTTAACAAAAAATGTTATAACAAACTCTAGGGATGTATTACAATTATTGTGCAATAATAGCCAATTAAAGTAGTTATGCTTACTACTTGTTGCATAATATTTATGTTCAATTCAACTTAATTAAGTTTTATTAATATAGCATTTTTTATAATGTTACATTGCTTTAAAGCAGCTTTACACAAAATACTAAGATAAAAAATATATTCTCAAAAAAATTGAGAGTTGATTATTGATTATATTGTTATATATTATTATTATATTATATTAAGTCTGCAAATCAGTCATTGTAGCTGCTGAGTATATTCTCAGGTGATGCTGTGCCATATCTGTACTGTAACCATCTTCAGCTCTTGCTTGTTTAAGGGGCTAGGCCACTAAATTGTTTTTTTAACATATTAAAAAAATGCTTCAGATCAGGTGACATAAATGACCTACCTCACTTAAACTTAGCTTTGTAGCTTAAAGACACAGTGGTTATTGTCTGGTGTTAAAAAGTGGTGAAAAATAAAAAATATATATATTTTGCAGAAATGCAGAATATAAAAATGCAGAAAATCCCAATACATTTTGTTATGAAATATGCATAGTGTTTGGATGCAATTACATGGATAAAAGATCCTTTACATTTTAAACTGGAACTGGAACTGAAACCCCCCTTGAAACTTACTCCACAATAACTCCCCCACCACCAATTTTAACTGTTAGCTGGAAACAACACAAATGTTACAGATTAAAATACATAAGCAAGGTAGAACAAATATTTCTCACAAAGCAACTGTATTATCATATACAGAATTTTACAAAAGGCTCTTTTATATTTCCATGTAGTTTGAATCCCTGGTTAGCCGTATGTAACTATGTTATCATTGCTGCTCATATTCTGGGTGTGTTCGCAATCTTCTCAGAACACATTAGGTTCTGCTGTCCCACCACATAGATACTCACATCCTTCAGAACAGCTGAACAGTTGATGAATAAAACATTGCTTTATGCCTTCAACCTGTATATAACAGTAATATGTGTAACTACCAGTTGTTTAATATTTGTTAATTTAGAATATACATTTACACTTTTAACAAATAATTTTCCATCAACGCTTGTATTTCACATATTTTTATTAAATGGTGTTGCAAATGTAGCAAAATAAATTATAATTTAGCAAAATAATTGCAACACTGAACAATATTTATATATCAAAAACTTAAAAAAGGACCACCTTTCAGAAAGTTAACAGCAGTTTATTTCATGTATAATAATTAAACTTGCAGAAACATAATTGCTGGGAATTTAGCTTTTTAGTACTTTTTTTTAACTTATTTTACTTACTTTTTTAACTCTTGAAAGTCCGTTTTTTGTTTTGCAGTGTATTGTGGGTTGTTCAACCTGGAATACATTACAGTGAAAGAAAAACATTAGTGGCAGGACCATTGGATGTGCATAGCACCACAATATTTTTGGCTGATATGCAACCATGAAGAAAAATCATTAATTTTTCTTAATTCAAAAATGGAGCTACTTGTACAACTACATTTTTATTACTGTAGTTGGCATAAATTTGTTAATAATAATAATAATTGTTCATAATAATTGTAACTGTTCATAATAATCATAAAGAGTCATAGTTAATAGTGGTTATCAAGGGTGTGAAGGAACAGGAAATGCTGGGGAATAGGAATGGTGGAGATCGCTGGGGTTTCTCTGTTCTAGGAAACAGGTAACACAACAGAATAGCATTGAGACCAGACAATGAGTAAACGGAGGAGTGCAATTGTTGTGCTGTTAATTGTAGCTGACAGGTGGAGGTGTTTAGTTTTGGGGTGATTGGGATCTTGTGATTGCAATGGGTGGTGACAGTGACTTTCTCACAACTATACTGTTTTTTATTAATTTTTTCAAGGTAAAACTACAAACTTTGTAGCAATGCATAACAGAACAAAGGGAACATTTAAGCAGTTATGTGGAAATATATAGTGATAGCCATAGGGCTTCTTAAGTGTTTTCTTGCTACCCATGTTTTTGAAGGTACCCCTAACCATATAATTAATGGTTCCTTTTCAAGTATGGTTCTTGCAACATTGTGTCAGTAGTCAGTAACTCCAATAAAATTAGTAGCCAATGTTGGCAGAGATATGTCACCCTTGCACCACTAACACTTCTTATTCTTCGCTGCATTCCAATGGCATTCATCTGTTCACTAGATAGTGGACTATGCAGACCATTCAGCCTCTTATCAGCAATCTGACCAGATTTATCTTTTTATCTGCTATGGAGGCTTTGACCTGTCTCAAAGCAAATGCACTCTCACACAGAATTATTTTTTGTCCCTGTAAGTCTTGGTAAGTGCTAATTTAGCCTGTATGAAAGATTCTGACAGAAAACAGCTCCTTAATGCACCAGTGATTACCGCCTGACTCTTTTGTGATGCCATGTGGTCAGTCGTTAATTGTTTCGATGAGGCACAAAAATGGTCAAAGGGCTATAAGCCGCTTTCTGTCGTGGCACTCCTGGTCTTCATCCACTCCTGGCTCATCTGAGAGACCATCTGAGCAGTCCTTACCCCACTTGCACTGCTATATATCAAGGCCTGTCTACAGGCTAAAGCAGTGAGTGGAAGGACCACTAAGGTAATACGAAAGGCCCTGGAAGGACCACTGAGGTCATAGTTCATCTTAATATCATAAGTCATAAGTAAATTCCCTAAATCAGAGCCTGGAATTACACATATACAGTTATACAGTTCATTCGGAAGGCTAACAAGTGTAATTTTGAAAGTTGTCTGGCTTAATAAGAACAATACATGTACCAAGTTTGGTGACCAAAAGCAAAACTAATTATATCACTTACAGTGCATTTAACTATACATTTATCACTACATGTGTATATATGTACCTTGAATTCACTGTAAGTCGCTTTGGATAAAAGCGTCTGCCAAATGAATAAATTTGTTCCTGGGACCCACAATCTTTACACTGCTAACACAATGCTACACCAGTTGAGGTACAGGAACATATTTTCTATAGTTTTAAAACTATTGACTCACAATATTACTAATAATAATACTATTGACTCACAATAGCCACATCATTGTGATCAGCCTACTGTTGTGGCCAGTTCTGACCTCCTGGTTAGTGAGCCGGGCTTGTAATCAGTAGGTTGCTGATTCGTTTCCAGCGCTGGCAGGTACCAATTGAAGTTCCCTTGAGCAAGGCACCCATGATTGCTCCATGGTTGCAAGTGTGTGTTCACTCCTCATTAAGGATTGAATAAATGCAGAGGTCACATTTCGGTTATGGGTAACCATAACTGACAAAAACATGTCACTTTCACTTTTAAACCAGCCCACAACATCAAACGTATTTCACAAAAATAGTCAATACACACACAAGATATGAGACACTTTATGTCTAAGCTTTTGCCCATGCTTAACAGCTGACTATCGTGATGTGACATGATGCCATTTCAGGCATGTTAAGCGCAATCCTTTTACAACAGGAAAGCATCAGCCCATAACACCAAATACGTTTGACACAAATTGGTCAGGGCATGCTGAGAGACTTCCTGTTTTCAATTTTTCATCCTAATTATACCATCTTATCATGGCAGCACAATTTGAGATATTATACATCCTTAAAGCAGTTTGAAATGTTCAGTGCCTTGGCATGATGTTCAGTTTGGTGCCATTTACATTAAATTCAATACTCCTCCATGAAAGGAAGCAAAAATTACTCAAGCAAAAATTACTTGAGTCAACATGCCTGGTACATATACCAAGTTTTGTTCAGGAGCATGCATATGTGTTGGATATATGCAGCATCACTCTTTGCCCCACACCAGGGGGTACCCCAGCCCACCCATGTGGCCCTAATGGTCAACAACTCTGAGGTGTGCGCCATTTTAAAACATTTAAAGTATGTTAAGGGGACCAAAGGCCAAAAAAACCTTGACCAAACGGCAAAAAAAGAATAAAAATAAATAATAATAATTAGATAGGTACATTTTCTGAAAATGTCAGTGGTGCTTGCCATGGCCAGAACATTTAAACTCTGTTAACATGATGGTAGTATGATTTACTATGATGTTACCGTGATATAAAAATACTTAGATGATGCTAGCATAATACTTAACATTATGCTAGCCTAACTTAACATGAGTTAACTTGATTTAGCATGATGTTAGCATGAATTACGATAGCTTATGAATTACGATAGCATGACTTAGCATAATGTTACAAGACTTAGCATGAAGTTAGCACGGTTGCTAGATTGTTGCCAGGAAGTTGCCAGGGCAATAGCTCACTGACAGTCTGAGTCAAAAAAGGACATGTCTGCACACATGTCTCTACAATGTTCTAATGTTGAGATAGGACTTTTTTTGTTTTTTCACATGGTTAGTAGGGTACAGTAAATGGCTGATAGGGCGTGACTGGACAGTTTCCATGATAATAGTTAAAGACTAATTGACAGTCTAAGTCAAAAGAGGCCACCCACTTGTCTCTGTGATGTTCTGATGCCTTTCACTTTTTAAATGCAAATCAAAGAGGTGGTTGCTAGGGCTATGTGGCTAAAGTGTTATCGTTTGTTGCTGCTTGATAAGCTAAGCAATGTGAGCCCATCCCCAAGTTTCACTTCTGTTCTATTTATTGTCAGAAATGATTTGCCTCATTTCAACACTATTCCAGATATCAACAAACTGTTTTCAGTTTAGCATTTACAGTATTTCTTTTTTCTCTGACCAAGCAACTTAGGTAAATTTAATGACTTGGGTATATGGAGTCTTTTCAATGCTATTTTATGTGACACACTTCCTTCTGCCAGTTGGTGGCACAAAAATTGTGACTCACAATAGCCACCTTTGTGTCATCACCCCTACACTTCCCTTTTCAATTTTTTTTTATCATATGCATTACCATGGCAACATCTACATGATATAAAACTCCCTTCGAAATGTAGCATCTTTAATGTGGCATAATATTTGCCAAATTTGGTGACAATCCTACACATTTTTTAACTGACCAAAAAATCCACACTACATACTATCTTGATAAGAACAATACATGAATGAAGTTTGGTGACTGTATGCAAAACCAATTACATCACTTTAATCAAACTTTAACCAACCATAATTTTACCGCCTTGCCATGGCGACACCTTTAGGAGTATCATGAATCCTAATCCCTTTACAATTTTGAATCTTCAATTTCTTGGCATAATGTTTTGTAGGTTTTGTGACAATCACATTAAATCCCTAGGCCAGATATTTAAAAGGCGCATGCACTTGTAGGCAAAAACTATCCGAAATGGCTGTCTTCCTGTTTGGCAGAGCTAATGGGTGTCAGTGTCAAAGTTGTTCAGGTCGGCATTACCTATTAGTTTCACACGTACAAGTACATGTGTGCTTCATGTTTTCTAAAAAAAGAAAAGAATAATCAAAAGGAAAACAATAGAGCACTTCACAGTTTTAGTGCTCACACTTTCAGTGGTTGGGCCCTAAAAAAAATAATGTATTAACACAATTTAAAATTAATTTGTTTTTTTTTCAAGATTATTCTGTTTTGCATTAACATGCTAAAATAAATAGGACATATTAAGTACTGTAAATGTTTTCTAATAGAAAAATTACTTAAAAATGAATTATGAAAAAAATTAAAAATGAAATATAAAAACTGTTCACCTTATTTAACAAGACAATTCAAATGCTATTGATTTTATATGTTTTACTGCAGATATGTAATAAAATAAAGATGAGGCACTTTAAACCAGTGAAAACAGGGTTCTATAATTGCCTAATTCAAGCCAAGAATAAAAAGCATTGGCAAGTGAAAGTATGTATAGCACATGTACAAGTGGCATTTCAAACAAATTAGAATGTAAGGTACATTTTCAGCCAGCGTGAACGTTTATCATACTGTAATGCAGCACTGTTTAATTGCATTTATTTTGTTTGACTGCAATAGACGTCGCTGGCCAGGGACGGCGCTATTGTGTATATATTTGTTTTAGAGCCGTTTCCCCCCATGGTTTCTGCTCTCCCAGAGCAACTTGGCGCTGGGCTCGGATCATTATACAGTCCCCTATTCTCCATTAAGGCATCTTCCTACTGTTTTGGCTGAACAGAAATTACTTCAAAACCCAAGAAGGATAAGTCACACATTTGGGGGCGATATGGACATGAAAAAGAGAATTCATTTGGAGCTGAGGAACAGGACGCCGTCAGATGTAAGTACTTTTAGACCAAACCTTTAGTTTTGTCCCCAGCCATGCTACTTTCTAGTTCCCATTGACCTGCGTGTAGTTTAATAGTAAGCACATGTGTGTAATTTCTCTGGCAGACTTAGAAAGTGCTGCGTGTATATTCATATCATTAATGGCCATTCGTTTTGCTTTCATATGAAAGAATCCAGAATGTGTAAGCTAGACGGAGTAGTTTGTTTGGAAAGCTGAAGGCGTAATTGCAGCATTTTAAGTCCCCCACGCTGGATGTGTGTATTCATGATCGGGTACAATCATATGCCGAATGTTTGTTGTATTTAATGTCGGTATGGCTGGATATGGATAGAATGTCACCGGGGAGGATATTTTTGTTAGTAATATGGAGCGTCCTTTAATACATATATTAAATGCTAAAGTAATTAACTTAAAACGTTTTAAAGATTGACAACTACCAACGTATTTTCGTAAATAGGGTCAAATTTCTTAACCGTCGCCCTTCATCTTCGCATTTCTTCCTCGTGTTCTTGAAGAGTATAAAGAGCACCAGTTTTTAAAAGTACAATTTGATGCACAAACAGTAGTATTATCAGTGTTTTCTTAACAGTGACTTACGATTTCGGTTTGTATGTAAGTAGTAAAATAAAAATGTCTTTACAAAACTGCGAAGGGGTGGGCAAACACTTATCGATATACACAAAAAAACACGTATGTGTTATTAATACGTTTTTGCTTTATTCGGTATGTTGTTACTCTCATGTGAGACGCTGGTTCCCGCCATTACTCACCATTACACCACGCGTCACCACTGAACAAACTAACGTTCGTAGTCGAAATTCTTATACTTCTGAGGATGATTCAAATGTACCTTAAATATAATGTGTGTCCGTTGTGCGTACAAACTGTACAAATTACTGAGTTAGTACAAAGAAGCTACATTGCGCTAGTTTAGTGTGACTAAACGTTTAAGAACATATCGAGTAAACGTTACACATCAAGTAAAGATTTCGTCAGAAAAGATGTTAACTATGTAACAATTTGGCGTCAAATTGTCCAACGACGTTTTTGTGATGTGTACAGAAGTGTGAACGTAGTCTTTCTGAGAAGGCGCCATGTTGTCGGGTTGTCATGTTGTCTCGCTAATTTCCGCTGTATTTTCAGCTTTCGGTGTAGAAATACGCTAACGCTAAATTGCTTAAATTCTGCATAACCATAAAATATCCCCCATTTGCAGTTTGCCGCACAATATTTTAGCGAAGATTCGGCGTCTTTGGAATGTTTTCATGTCTTACTATCGGCGTGCAGTCAGTTCCATTGGTGACTCGCTGCCATAGTAGCTGTAGGGCCTACAGCAACAGCAGTAGTCCACTCTACAAAAAGTATTCAGTTGTTTTAGTAATTTTCAAGACTAATATTAACGATCCAAACAGAACCTAGAAATGGCCAAACTATTTACAAAACCACAAAAGAGCGTCATCCATGTATTGTTTTCCCCAGCTGAGCAACTTTTTAAATTGTAATAGTTCTTCGTTTCTGTAAAACATGTACTCGCCTGTAATCACGATACACGTTATAGCTGCACTAAATTTAATTATATTATATTTAAAATTTTACTTTCAGGTACGAGAACTTGTCCTTGACAACTGCAGATCAAATGAAGGAAAAATTGAAGGCCTTACCGCAGAATTTGTAAATCTTGAATTTTTAAGTTTGATAAATGTTGGTCTACTCTCAGTTTCCAACCTTCCAAAACTCGGAAAACTCAAAAAGGTAATCACAATAACTTCTCATTGAACTTTTACATTTTACTTGTATTTGCAAGTATAGTGCCCAGCAACAGTTTTGGGTTTTTATGTTTAACATTTTAACTCTTTCAGTTGGAACTCAGTGACAATAGAATTTCTGGTGGCCTTGATGTTTTAGCTGAAAAACTTCCAAATCTTACACATCTAAACCTAAGTGGAAACAAGTTGAAAGACATCAGCACCTTGGAACCCTTGGTAAGTACATACTAGCATATGAACACCACATATGATGCAATTTTAAATAGTATATTTGGAGCAGCTTGAATGCACAACAGTAATGTTGACACTGTCAGTGGCAATTTTACAAACAAAATTGGTTAATAGGTGTCCATTTTCTTCGGCAGAAAAAACTTGACCATTTGAAGAGTCTTGACCTTTTCAATTGTGAAGTCACAAACTTGAATGACTACCGGGAAAGTGTCTTCAAGCTCCTTCCACAGCTTACATATCTGGATGGCTACGACATGGATGATCGAGAAGCATCAGACTCGGATGGAGAAGTGGATGGAGTTGATGATGACGATGATGAAGGTGGGGATGCCTTAAGACATTTCCTTAAAATATTTCAAGTTTAGTATAAGTTAGTTAAAGTTTATTTAAGTAAGTTTAGTATACAAAACATATTTTAAAAGTATGTTTTGGGATAGAAATGTTTATTATAATTATGTTTAAGAAGATGATGAGGATGGAGAGGAGGAGGAGTTTGATGAGGATGATGAGGATGATGATGAAGATGAGGTCGAAGGTGAGGAGGATGAAGATGAGGATGCCAGTGGAGAGGACGAGGTAACTGTTTATCTCCTAATTGGCTATAGGAAGCTATAGCATAAATGCATGGCATTAACTGTGTGGATGTTGTTGTGTTTTAGGAAGAAGACTTTGGTCAGGATGGAGATGATGATGATGATGACGACGAT
>JBAJNP010002795.1:0-32532 GCA_036877545.1 Yasuhikotakia modesta | reverse complement strand
CCCCAAAAAGTCCTGATTAAATGAGTTGTCTTTTGGGTCCTCAGTTATTTCTTAAAGTCTAACAATGTTTCTCTATCAGAAGAAGAGCAAGGAGGAAAGGGCGAGAAAAGAAAACGAGAAGCAGATGATGAAGATGAGGAAGGAGATGATGACGAGGAGGATGATTGAGAGCCAATGAACAACTGTTACCAACAACCTTTCTCTCCCTCTTTTCAACAACTTGGCTATCCCATTAACTTGCCATCTCTCCACCCCCTCTTTCTACCCAAGCGCTAAGCTCCCTGTGGGGGCAAGACTATACCGGACGGGTGGAGCTGTGCATATGGAGCCTTCGAGCTGGATGAGAGCCTTCTGGATCGGTGGCTTGCTCAGCATTCCACAAGTCCACTGTCAATCCCCTACCCGTTTGTGTTTTAAAATCTGTGGGGACTGGTATTTAGTTTTGGGTCTGTGCTTTTAAGATTTTGTTAGTGTTTTTTTTTCTTCTTTTTTGACATTTCCTCCCTGTTTAGATTTTGTTTAAAATTTCCCATAAGAATGCTATAGCAAATGTGTAACATGCAAGCCATAATTTTAGTGTGGCAGTCTGTGGCACAAATTAAGGTTGTAGCTACATTTTTACTTTCTGTAAGACAAAAACAAACTTTGTAAATAAAATAACATTTTGTGCTTTGCTCGTTCTTCTGTCCTTTATCTTAATATTCAGCTGAAGACAAAGTAGCTGAGACAGTGTACACATGCAGAAAAAAAATTGATGGGATTTTTGTGGTGGGAGCATTGTTATCTGATTTAAGACTGTGTGAACAAAGCCCTAATAACAAAGTTAAGTGTCAACATGCATCTAAAAGAATATTATATTCCATATTGTACAGCTGAATGTAAAGTATCAGTAACTTTAATATCATGTAGTGAGATTATTTATTTTTGCCGTGAAACTTAATCCACAGATCTCAGCTACAGAAGTGCAAAATATACCCAACATTTTAAAGCCCTTTAAAATCGGCAAGTGGAAAACCTTTAATAGAATATCTAGAAAAAAAAACATTGTTCAAAATTAGCCCTATGTTCAGACAAGGAAGTGTAGTGAAGTCTTTTGCCAGCAGGGGCTAGCATACCCATGCTAACCAATCACACCATGACCATGCTAAGTGATGAAAAAATTACAAAATTCTGGTTACTTGATTCCAGGAAGATTCCACAAGTCTAGTATTGTAAAATACTATGTGATGAACCAAACTGGTGTTTATTATTTTGTAATGCCATGGCATTCTTTCAACATTGAGTAATTGGTTGAGTCTTCTGGTTAAGGAGTCGGGTTTGTAATCGGAAGGTTGCTGGTTTGATTCCAGCAGGTAGCAAATGAAGTGCCCTTGAGCAAAAGAATTAAAATATTAAGAACATTTAAAAAGTTGTGCAAACTACTACAGATTTAGAAATCTAGAAAAGAATATCTAACATTTAGGACATTTACATCAAGACATTATTTGTACATTAATTTAGGTGCATTGTAGCAGCTTTATAAAAAGGTGTATTATAGCAGCTTACTGTAACTCATAAAACAGCAGCAGAGTTTTTAAAGAATAAAAGTGTCCATAGGGGTGGCTAAAGACCATACTGAATTGTGTCCTTAGTATTGTTATTTAGAACAGCTGCTGACTGAAATAAACATTTTCCTGTTCTGTCCTATTCTGCTGTTCACTTGATGAATCACTCTGCACATTGTACAAAGGGCCTATGAAAATTGGCGAGTGGAATTTGCATGCCAGTCTCTGCCGTGGATATCCTGGCCTGCAACATTCACTTTATATTCTTCTGGCTACCGATTTTAAATTTTAAAATTCTTAAAGAAATTTACAATTCTGTTAATCACCTAAGGCCCTGAATGATCTAGCCCCTCAGTACCCGAGTGAGCTCATCTCATATTACAGTACAGTACGACTGTGATTGGAAAACTCTGGCCAACTGATAATACCAAGAATCTCCACATTAAGCACAGACGGTAGATCTTTTCAGATATGGCACCCAAACTCAGTAACAGTCTAACCAGTGTTGTCCTGGAGGCAGATTGGAGACATTATATCAGTTAAATCTAGTTTGAAGACTCATCTGTGCAGTATCGATGTGCCTTCAATACTGATTTTGTCCCAAACAGAGTAGTGACCAGTTTTGAATCTGGGCTAAAATAGGAATTTCTAATTATTACACCTTTTTCAACAAAGGCAAAATCCAAAGCTTTGAATCAATAAAGGGAAAATATGGGCATAATCAAGTGATTTCAATAAATATATTAAAGTAAGGCACTATATTAAATGTCAAACCAGAAATATTGAAAATCCCAGCAGGGATTGTAGGTGGGGGGTGTGCATGACCAGCGCTCTCTTCCGCCCTTAATACCATGACTGAGGTGGGACACTTGACAAGGCACCAACCCCCCAACTGCTCTCTGGGCGCCACATAAATAAAAAACAAGCAGGCGGGCAAGGCAAATCTCTAGTAAAGTGTTAAAGATTTCTGTAAATAGTGGAGACAGCTGATTACCATAATACACAGTAAAGGTGGATGGAGTTGATGTATGGCTGCTTTGTGGGGATTCATTCTTTTGAAAACTTTATGAGGTTATGAGGTTGAGGGTGGAAGAGAGTGCTGCTCATCGACTCCCCCCATCTACAATCCCTGCGAACCTGAGACTTCTGAAAGCTTCTGCTAGTACAGTCTGTATGGGAATTTAATTAAGCAAGCACATTTAGTTTATGTACCAGTGCTCCCCATGTAACACCTAGACAGCAGAGGGAGCCCAAGCCCCGTGACTGTCTGTCTGCTCCCTCTGCTTCCTCTTTGGTAATTTCCTGTTTGCTGGCTATATAACAGCATGCCAGCAAACAGGAAGTTGCCATGTATTGTGTTGCCCTTGTTCCCTGTGTTTTCCTTGTGTTTTCCTTGTGTTTTTGGCTACCTTTGGTTTTGATCTCTGGATTGTTTACTGGTTTTTGATGTCTGCTGACTGCCCCGACCCTTGCTTTGTTTTGAATTATTGAGTTTTGAATTGTCTTCATGGTTCCTGTCTGCCTGTTTATTGAACCCTGCCTGTGTTTGGATATGCCTCGTATCAATAAAAGCAAGAAAACCCTGCATTTGGGTACGCCTCCCATCTCTCTGTGCACCCCCTTTGTGTCAGAATACATCACCGCTCCAGGACCCAGCGGGTTATCTGAGGACCCTATTGAGCAAGTCTTGAGTTTGAAACAAGGTAATGCCTCCATGGAGGACTATGTTTCCCAGTTTTGTGCGCTGGTGAACAGTTTTTTTTTAATGATGAACATTTTTTTAAGGACTTGTTCCGACGAGGACTTAATGAACCATACAGGTCCTTGCTAGCCGCAGAGAGGAATGAACATTCTTCAATTGGATTTCTGGATCTTGCGTTATGGCTGTGTGGTTCATCATTTACTGTGGGTGATGCTAAGGAGCAGGACAAGATGGCCACCATTACAGTGATTGCACATGACAAGATGGCCGCCGCTACAGAGGTTGCACCTGACAAGATGGCCGCCGCTACAGAGGTCGCACATGACAAGATGGACGCCGCTACAGAGGTTGCACATGACAAGATGGACGCCACTACAGAGGTCCCACTTGACAAAATGGCTGCCAAGCCCGAGTCAGCACCCGTCATGGCTGCCCATCCTGAGTCAGCACCTGTCATGGCCACCCATCCTGAATCAGCACCCGTCATGGCCGCCCTCCCCGAGTCAAGTGCAGCTGTCCTCCCCGATTCCAGTGCAGCTGTCCTCCCCGAGTCCAGTGCAGCTGTCCTCCCCGAGTCCAGTGCCACTGTTCTCCCTGAGCCAAGTGCGGCAGTTCTCCCTGAGCCAAGTCACGTCACTGCTGCTGTTCCTGTCATGGCGGAAACTGTAGACACCCTAATTGTGGCCATAGCCACGTGGGTAATTTGGGCCACATATACCACTACGTAGTTCTCCAAGGAGGCAACATCCCCTGAAGAAGTGGCTGAGGTCACGGATCCTCCTGTGACGGGGAACTTTACAGCCACTCCCAGCTCTGTGGCAGCGCCCAGTGACTCACACACTCCCAAGGCTCTTTCTCTCTGTGCTGGTGTGTCTGTGCTCTCTATTCTAGATCCGCCCTGTTTCACATCCTGGTCTCCCGAGCTGCCCTGACGGGCTCTCACGTCTCCCGAGCTGCCCTGTCTCTCTGGACTCTCAAGCTTCACTGGCCTCTCCAGGCACTCTGGCCTCTCAAGGCTCTCATGGCTCTCTAGCCTTTCAAACCTCTCAAGGCTCTCTAGCCTTTCCAGGCTCTCTAGTCTTTCCAGGCTCTCTAGCCTTTCCAGGCTCTCAGGGCTCTCCAGCCTCTCCAGGCTTCCCAGCCTCTCTAGCCTCTCCCGGTCGTCTGCTCCGCCCTGGTGGTTTCTCCTGTCGCCTGCTCCGCCCTGGTGGTCTCTCCTGTTGCCTGCTCTGCCCTGATGGTCTCTCCTGTCGCCTGCTCCGCCCTGGCAGCCTCCACAGTCGCCTGCTTTATCCTGGCTGACTTCCTTTCCCCCAGTGTTCTACCCTCCCTCACTGCTCCCTGGACTTTGAGTTTGAGCGTCTGGAAGCCGCTCCTTGGGAGGGGCTATGTAACACCTGGACAGCAGAGGGAGCCCAAGCCCCGGGACTGTCTGTCTGTTCCCTCCGCTTTCTCTTTGGTAACATCCTGTTTGCTGGCTATATAACAGCACCCCCTTCGTGACACCCCAACTGTTATTAGCAATATACTCACAAGTAATTTTTACCCAAATATTTTAGAGCTTAGCATTACTGTGATGATATAAGTAGGACATATAAAAAAAACATACACTAGCATTAGTTTATGCACAATTAACTAAAGGACTCACACTGTGCGATTTTTAATAATCTTTTGCGATTGTTGCTTGCCACACTGTATGAACATGGCCCCTATGTCACACTGTAGGATCTCTAATGTCATAATATCAGACGTACACAAAGAAGACTTGTCCGGAGTTTTATGTCATCAATCTGTGACTCGCGTTCTTTCGCTATAATGGTAGCTAGCAAACAAAAGCAACGTGTAGTGTTAGTTTTGTTAATTACATTCCTTGATAATAAAAACAAAAAAACAAAGACGATGTGTGTGGAGGAAGTCATGGCTGGGCAAAAGAGGACTTTATGGTCTTCCAGTTCTACAGAGTGAACTTGAGGTTCAGCGCTCCTATTGGTTCTTGACAGTCATCATAGGGGAAGTCACACTGCAGGATAGTGTCTGAAATCTTCTGGCACTGCCAGAATTTAATCAGAGGAAAAAACGATCACAACATTGATCGGCTGTCAGTGGACATGTCAAACAAGATTTTAGACTAGGATTATAGGAATCTTTTAGGATTTTCAAAATTTATCTCAGACGACCAAATTGTGGCCAAAATCGCACAGTGTGAGCTGGGCATTAATTAAACAAGCAATAAACAACTGTATTTGCTAAATTGTATTTTCATAAATGCTGTTAAAATGTTGTTGTCCCACAAAATGCCTGCAGAACAGAAGTAGTGTATCAATTTTATTTAAACATTGGCAATAAGCATGTCTTGGCAAATAGCATTTACTTCTATTTGAAGCATTGCTTAGTCTACCTTAGCAAACATAAACCAATAAAATCATCAACATTTAGGTTGTGATTTAGAGAAATATCTGAGTGACAGAACATTTTTAAATGGCATTCAGTTTGCACTATTATATTTTGATGGTGTGCAGTGCTTATACAGTACATATTCATATATAAAAATAAAATAATTTGCACAAATTCTTGCAAAACTTGCAAAGAAACGGTTCCATTTGGTTCCAAGCAGCACACACAGTGGTTAAGGGAAAGGTAGTGGGTGAGACTTAATTTAAATTATATGTTTATAGGGCATAAACGAATCAAATAAGCCAACAAATGGCAATGTATGTCAAAAAAAATACAATGTAAAGGGTGGCCAGTAAAAACTTGGATTTGCATTTATATTTATTTGGTAGTATTATTAAACAAATTTAAATAAGTTAAGCAACAACAAGACATTCTTATTTTAAATCAAAATTCCAGTTACCCCCCTTGTATAAAACAAAATCCTTTTTTTTAAATATAAACTTAAAAAAAGTTTTGAAGTGTAAAATCTTCCAGCAAGTTTCTACATATGCACGAAGAAATTAAAAGAATGTTTTGCATAAAAAGATCTGAGAAATGGGAATGAAGCCAATGTTATTCTGTACAGTGTATTTAAATGAGGGCTTAAGATAGGTTTCTATGTGAATATTAGTGAGGCAGATAAAGCTTCTAATGACATGATGTACTGGGCAAGTCACTCTCAATGAGTGGTTTGTGAGTTTCTTACATTCCTTATTTCCAGTTCAAGCTGTTTTATCTGCACATCCTTCTGGTTAAGCAGCTCCCTTAACCTTCGGATCTCGTCTTGCTGCTTGTAAAATACTTGCCGTAGCTATAGGCAAAAACACATACATCAGTTTTGTTGAACACATACATTGCAGACAAGAATATTCAAGAAAGTACTTTGAAGCAGTGCTCATTATTCAGCAGTAGGGCCTTGGAAAGAAGCAGTCCCCTAACCTCTTAAAATGAATTAAGCGACATTATACTTGACTCCACGTGTGGTAATGTGTGGTAATGCTACGTACTATAACTATATAATCAAAAATTCTGGTGAACAAGTCAGTGGCAGAGTAATTAAATACATTTATGTATAAAACCTAAATAGTAAGCCTTTTTAAATACTGGGGTTTGCTAAAATGTACATTTAATTGTATGATTGTTCTGAACACCTAAAACTGAGCAGCGTTAACTCACCAATTCAAATGATTATAAAGTCACATAAGTAATAAGTTAGCATAAAAATTCACGTTCCTTATGGCTAATTCAATTAGAATGACATAAAACACTGTGACCAAAATCATTACCTCATGGGTGACATGGTTTACAAATTGATACGATTTTCACAGTTTCTGGATGGTGACGATAAACATCGCTTAATGTTTTGTAACGCAACATCTAGCAGCGAAAATTACATATGCTTTTAATCTTTGTTTGCTGGTTGTAGCATACCTCATTCTCAGTTTTTGGCAGTGAGCACTGCATTGAATCCAGCTGTCTGTTGCTGACATTGGTTGGAGAGCTGCTGTTTTCATCTGTGGATGACAGTAGTAAGGTAGAATGGAATTCTTTGTTTTCAGTTCCCTCTTTATCGTTGAGTTGTTCCTGAATTGTTCCTGAGTGGTTCCTTAACTGAGGCAACCCTGGTCGACTCAGAGAACATTGTGTCTCATGCGAATTCAACTCTGCATGCGAGTCCAGCTTACTTCCAGGGCTTAGTGACATCATCACAGGACCTTTAAAGCAAAATCAAGTCATTAGGATACAGTCTCACCCTCAGACATGTGACAACAGACCTCCTGTGGATTGTCTGATAATATAAAAATAAAAACAATGTAAATGACTATTTCAATCACTGTGGCATGCTCTGTCATGAGCAACTATCATAAGTCAAGTGTGCCCATAGCCAGTATAGAAGTCATTTTTTTTTCTGAAAAGCATAAAGTGTGGTCCGTTTTGCAAGTTACCCTGGCTAATAAAGGTTTTGTCTGATCAACATGTGAAGTTACCACCCAGAAAACAATTTTAGGTTATAATGACATTAACATTTCCATTATGCAACAAAAAAGTTCAAAGAATGTTCAAAACAACCAAAATGTTTTTAGCATTGTATAAACGTTATTGTTGGTAAGACTGAACCCAGGACATTGACACTATAAAATTGCCATGCTCCCCAACAGTGTAACCGAAGAGCAGAAGCGCAATTGGCCAGGATCATTTTTAAAAACGTATATAGAAAGAAATAATCTTTACTGGAGGTGCAGGAATACAAAGTACAATTGGGAGAGTGAGGAGCTAATGCTTTAAAGGAGAAAAAAACTCCAAACACTCAATGCTGTTAAATGTTTTCTTTTCCATGTGTAATAATAATTGTAGACATCATAAATGTTAGTCAAAATAAAATCAATTCATATGATCTTGACAGTCTGGGACATGGCCTAGAAGACTCCAACCTTTGTCCAGACCACTGAGCCATTCATCTGCTTTCATGGCAGGCTGGTTCCCAGCTGTCATAGGGTAAATATCTTCTTGATATGACTCTGACTGCAGAAAAGAAAGCAAAACCCTTTTTATGGACCCTATAATTAGGCATAGCACAAATAATTTCATGTGAAAACTACTACATTTCAGTGTCATATGTATGTAAAAGTGATCATACCCTCCTTGGAACAATCATGGATAAAGGTTCTATGAGACTTTTGATTGTCACTAGCTTGTAGAATCTGAACACTTCACATGAATACACATCAAGTCCTCGCTTTGGCATGACACCTAAAAGAGAATCATTGTAATTACAAAAACAGTCAATCATAGCCTTAAGTGAAACCATTTCACAATAACATATGGAACAGCTTTAAAAATGTTTGAGCACTTAATGCATGCAGCCAGTTCTTTTGTTTCTTTTGTTCTTTTGTAATATTCATATGTCTAAACATAATGTTTTTATAATGTTGATTGAAAAATTGTATTGAAATTATCTGTATGACACATATGAAGCAGAACTAAAGGAATCATAAGTATCATTTGCCTGGTGGCCTGGATTTAATTTATCAACATCACAAAAATACAGTAGTTAAATACAGTTGCTTTTTCCTGACACCTACAGTAAAGCATTGGAAGTATTTTCTTGCCAACCTAAAGTGCAGAAAGAGCAAGCTTTTAAACCAAGCATTGTTTTTTTGTATGTGGATGTGTGTGTGTATGGATAATACTCACCCATTCCCTTCTGTGGAAGAAGAGATCTGTATTCAGTCAGATAGTGAACATATGGCTTCTCTGGGCTGATTTCATAGTATCTGATATTACCATCACCCTAAAGTTTAAGTGATTGTGTTATACATTATTAATCCTTTGTCATTATATATTGCAGAACTATAAAAACTAGTTGTCAATCTCTGTATATATACTCACTTTTCCAGCTATGTATAGCATGTGTGTGTCAGGGTCATAGAATGGGAAGAGAACACCAGAGGAACCATCCAAGTCCTCTGTATAAGACGGCTGAGAGAGGTCCTCCTGAAGCACACACACGTGCATGAACATTACATACACACATTCATGAAATTACAAGTACAAAAATGCAGAACTGCATCCTGCATAATATTTATTTTATCCTTTATTCTCTATACCATTATTGTGATACTACTATTACATATACAGACTCTCAAACATCATTTAGAGGGCCTGCCCTGTTTTTATATGCTAACATGATTACATATGATGCTAACCAGTTTTAACATGATGCTATCATTATAATATCACTTATTACACACATTATACTAAACTTATCATGCCGCTAACATGCTAAAATTTAGCATGATAGATACACTAAAATTAATTACTTTGTAATGCAGTGGCTAAAGTGCTCTTAAATGGGTGCTAGAAATTTGTCAAGGCAATAAATAAACCCCACTAAGTCTCTACCACATTCTGATGCAGAGTTATGAGCTCCTTTTGTGACAGTTCTTTTTTCAAGTGCCTAGAAAATGCTGACAAATCTGATAATGTGCAGTAACCAAGATTTTTCTATAAAACAATGGACACCTAAGAATAAAGACTCATGCACAACTGTCACAAAATATGTAAACAGGTCAGGTATTGATCATCAAGTCTCAAGTCTAGTTGTAATTGGTTTGGAATATATTTTATTAAACTGAAGTAAGTACACCCCTATAAAATAACACCTAAATGTCAATTGATAAACAATTGCATAACTTCTCAATTTTGTATGACGTACGTCAGAACCACTGTCTCTTTTTCTATTTTAAGACCTTGTAAGTGCATTTGTGAGGGGGCAAGAAATACCTAGCTGCATGGCTTTGAGATGTTGTGTTAGCACAAATAAGATGTTTAGGGCTAGGTCTTTCTAGAGCTAGTTTTCTCAGGGTGAGCTGGGATTTCATTATGATATATGCACATTTGTCTCCTTCATGTGTGGAGACAATTTATGCTGCTGTGAGAAGCATTCGGCTTGGCCAGCATGTAACAGTCCTCCAGATTTAGAGGCTGTTAGGCCTTATGGCAGCAAATGCCAATGTAATTCCTACTAAGTCTAATGCACATTTGAGTTCTGGCTAAAAAATGGTTGGTTAATGCTTGGTTTATCCCAGGCATTAAGGTTGGTAAGGTTTATGTGGCAAAAGATTCATAATATTTTTTATGTGGAAAAGATAATTTTCTCCATCCATTTCTCACTGTTAGGGTCCAATGCCATTGTAATATCCCAAACACTATCACACAAAACACTGGCTGAAAGGATGACTCCCTGTCTCCAGAAGATTGGCAGAAAAATATTCCAAGCAGGATAACTGCACACTGTTCAAATTTTAAATTCAAATCTCTAATCCTTGCATACAAAACTACTACTGACTACTACTACATGGCCTTATAATACTCTCTTCATCACACAATCCTTTGCTCGCAGGTTTATCTTCACTATCCCTTACTGATGGAATGATCCTTCACTACATTCAAGAAACAGCAGTCTTTTCAAAACTTTTGTTCCCTCTCCCAACAGGTATTACCTCTATCAAGCAATGAAATGTAGTCTTGGTAAAATTGTGTACGGCTGATGAAATAGCCTTAATACGATTGAACACCTCTTTTCCTAACCTTTTAAGTCGCTTTGGATAAAAGCATCTGCTAAACGTCTAAACGTAAATGTTAAACAACTGACATGACTCTACCCCAGAAGTGGAACATTTTTGGGGTCATTTTAAATCTAAAAACATTTTGCTCATTCATTTTACTCATTCATTTTACTCATTTGTGTGTCATCAGCAGTGTGTTGGATTTATTGACATTTAGTCAAATAAAAATAGCTCTGCATTACTATATATGTGTATGTAAAGTAGCTTAATATAGTACAAAATTAAAAACAAAATGCAATGATATTCTACGATCAAAAACATATTTCAGGTTACGCAAGTGGCCTGCAAATTTATGAACTCAATTTTACATTAAACTCTATTATAATCTATGATCATGTTAATTATAGAGACTGAATTTGGCAGAGATTTATTTAAAATGTTAGTGATTTCATATTTTATATTTCATATTGATTTCTTTATAGGCAAAGAGAGCTATTATTTAAAAGAAGACTCAATTACAGAATTTGACATAATATGTGCTTTGTGTTTTAAATATACAGCCAGTATTGTGATGAGCAACACTTACCTGATCCCAGAGTGCAATCTGACGATGGTTCCAGTGTGAATTGCCTGTGGAAAGGAGCATTTTCAGGTTTCCTAGAAATAACACTTTACTGGCTTTGTGTGTCTTGCAGTTACTCTCCTGTAATCACACAGTACACTTGAGTGAGTTTTAAAAATTATTTGTGAAAAATAGATCAAAAAACAAAAAGACCAATCTGATTATCATATTTTTTAGCACAATTTATTCACTTAGGCACAAAAATCAAGGAAGTAATTTCTCAGTCACATGGAAAAACATGTAAGGACAAGCTGATCACCTAAACAGAACTGGGTTCATAAAGATTCTTCTTTTAGTTGTTTTAGCTTTAGTATAACTTTAGAGGAACATAGAAAAGTACATTCCAGGGCAAGCAATCATACTTCACGCATCACAAAAACGGCACAGGTCATGATTAAAATGATGCAATTAAAATTAATGGGTTACGTCAAGTTGTATTGTGGGATTTTTATTTTAAAACAGCATGATAGCAAAGAATAAGACTAATGGCCACACACATGTAACAGCACTCCAGTGCGCGGATCAATTACTCTGATCTTCTTGTCTTTGCAAGAGGTTGCTAATCTGCTGCCATCTGTGTTAAAGGATATGGAGAGAACCACATCTGAGTGCACATTGATGGACCTCACAGGGTTCTTGATCACCTGATCAGGAATGTCAAGATTCCACACCATAACCTGTACAATTACACACAAAAAGCACCATGTCAAAAATTCAGCATTTCAATTATCCATGTAAAACTACTCAACCATGCTGTTACTTCAAAGAGTACTTTGAAGGGTTGTAGATAAGTGTGTAAAACAAGAAAAATTGGTGGATGCTTTGTCCGTTCTATCACTGATTCAGGGAATTTATAGTGACCTGGTAATACCTTCCCTTGCTTAGCAGAATTACACACCATAGCCACATCCTCATAATTGTATCTCATTTAAAAAAAATATGTGTTTGTCCATGTTATTTCATGGAGAAGTGCTATATAAGCTTTTTATGATTGTAATATTTTAATGCTGTTGTGAGGCCCTTATTCTATAATGTGTGTTTACCTGGTAGTCATAGCCAGTACTAAAAATAATATTGTTGGCAGTGGGGTGCCACTCAATGAGACCAACACGGCGTGAATGACCCTGCAACTCCTTTTTAGGCACTGTGATATTTTTCATAACACCATGATCAGGGATGTCCCAGATCTTTACCTAAACAACAAACACATGCATACATGATTATCTACATGAAATTTTACTTTCATGAATGTAGAGCATCTATACAGATTCAGTTAATGAACTGAGGGTTTGCATCAGTTTTAGATCAGATTACTTTTAGATACAGATCAGCATTAATCTGATTACTGTAGTGAGTGTAGTGTCATACTGTATGTTCACACTTACTGTGGAGTCCTCTGAACAGGATGCTATGCAGAAATCATTAAAAGGATTCCATTTTATGTCGAGCACATTGCCTTTGTGACCGGAAATCTTTGGATGATGAGGGTCAACCTTGCCTGTCTGAGATGATACAAAGAATGTAAGTAATGTAATATAAGAATGTAAGTATACACAAAGTATGTAAGTATAAAGTGTCTGCTAAATTACTGAATGTAAATGGTTGATGGTAGATTCACAATTAATATATATGTTGCATATGTTGCAATTAATATATGGCAATAAATGAAACAGGATGAATGTCAATAGTCATAATGCCACTAGGCAGAATTGATTGGAACTGTGTCACTGTACAACAGACTTACCTACTGAAATTTTAAAAAGTTAAATGCATGCGCCAGTTATGTGCAGGACACACCAGGTGGCTAAAGTGCTTAGACTCACAGCCACTTGCACTAGTTTTTATTTTTAATCACTAAATAATCAATTTTGACTAAACTTTCACTAAATTCAGCTTTTAACAACAGAAACATCCATCAAAAGAACAAAACAAAACAGATCCATTCTTCAAAAACAGCTTTAAATAACCTGTTGTCATTTAATTCTCAAATAAATTTACCTCATTTTTAGGTTTATAAAGTGTAACTGTGAAGCAAAAACAAAAAGTCCTTACAAGTTTGAGCAAGAATCATAGCATGCCATAAACAACACCACAAAAGACAGCAGAAGCAAGTCTCTGCAAGAAGAGCATTCATTAGTAGTCAAAAGACAATTACATAACCTATATGACTTTATCATTGATATCACTGATATCTTAAACGGAAACTGTAAGCATTGTTTACTGGGCAAAGAGTTAAAAAAAGAGCTTTTTTTCACCTTGAGATGTGCGTACAGTTAAATATTATGCTATGTCAGGTCACTGTATGTCTTGTTTGTCTACTAAAGAAATTTATTTTCTTTAGTAGACATTTACCTAGACATTAGACATTTTTAGAAATGTACCTAATGTTACTGTAAAGTATATTTTTAGATACCAGCTGCTGTTTAGAAAGATGAGACAGGTGAAACAATAAGATGCCTCAAGCGTTTCATGTAACCTTTGTCATACCCGAGACATTAGGAAATACTACACTGCACATGAGACAGTCGAATAACCAATGAGCATGCAGAGGTGCGAACGCATGCAAATTTGTCTCTAGAAGTAAACTCATTTTTAAAAAATATAAAAAATAAAAAAGCAGCATGTTCTGTTGGAGTTAGAGTGTGGGTAAGGGTTAGTCCATATACACAGTTAGGTAAACTTATGTGTGTACTTGTGTGTAAAATGCCTGTTGCCTTGTAGAAAGAACATGAGAAGACACTAGAGCTAGACTAAACTTACCTTAAAAACTGTCTTCTGTTTAAGGAATATACAGAAATAAATGTGACATATCTGGGATGTAGGATTACAGTTTTATCTATAAGCAATATCTCATACACTAAATCAACCCTACACTATATTTTAAGGGTAATACAACAATCTATAATCATAGATAATGCTTCTGTAACTCTCCTCAGGTAACGTATGCATGTGATACTTTATCAGCCATATAATAAAGAGTGCTATCAGTGTTAGTCAAAGAAAGAAAGAAATGTGTCTCACTCACATGATGGATAGACAGCACCAGGAAAGCCCCGCCCCCTGCACATTCAGTGATAACAGCGATAAAGCGAGGGTTGATGGAGCACAAGTGGTTGTCATGGACGCTTCGAGTGATGGGCACACCATCATAGCAATTCTCTTTTGTAGCAGGCTTCCCAAACACGTGGCGATACTTGGAGCTACGGTACTGAGGACGCCATGTCATCTAGTGTGAAACAAACATTTCATATTAAGTCCTGGATAACTAAGTATGCATTTGGCTAAGAGCAATATCCAAAGTGACATCAAGATACACACTGTCAGTTGAAATAAGAATTATATCCATGACTTTGCATTGCTAGTGCCATTCTTCAGCAATGGAGCTACAATAAATATCATATCTATAAATAAATACACTGTGCATAAAATTATTTTTTTATCATTAAAATAACAAATGTTACTCTCTGAATTTAAAAATAATGTTTTGCGTTAGGTAACACAAGTCTTGGCTGTGTGATGTGCAGTTTAAATGTAAAATTTAACTTTATAGAGAAACGAAAATATTTGTATGAATAATGATCAAAACCATGCAAATGGAATGCAAATAAAATAAAAATGTTGTCTGTCCAATTCCAAATAGTTTCCAATTGTTGTGACAAAAGTGTCAGAAGATGATGCACTTTGTAGTAAATTAAATGCCACAATTTAAAAACAATAATACCCATAGAAATCAAAAGGACTTGCTCGTACATCTAAAACATTTTGAAACCAACAAACACTACCCAAAGTAGGTATAGAATTTTCACCTCATGTGGACACCTCTTGCAAAGTGGGTAAACAATCCAGTTTAAAAATACTTAAATACATTACAGCACTACAAACTGAAATGCAGATAAATAAACAATTTTACTAAAAACATTTTTAATGGCACACTGACATGTCAGTGAGAAAAGAGGATTCATTGCTCAGATTCACAAAACTTTATGCTGTAAGTTTTAAGCATTCTTATGCATTCCATAAACACTGATCAGGCACCAAAAGAAATATTCATGTAGGCCATGTTCATATCTGCCACTGCAGAAAACAATGAATCTAGTCAAATTCTTCCAACTCAAACGTCCTCAACGCTGAAGTTCACAAACAAAATGCAAAATGTCTGTTACAACTCTGATAAACATGATGATAAATGCACTGTGAAACCAGTATGACCGTTCCTGATAATAAATCAGATAAATGGTGCCTGATACTAAAAAAGAATGAAAGCTTAAATCTTAAGAAGTAATAAGAAATTTGGTGCTACAATAGTTGATTGACGTTAATCTGTAACGAAGTGTGGTGTAGTTGAATGTGTGTAAAGACTTCATGCTGGAGAGTAGTGGTGGGCAATATAAGCAACCTTTAAAATTTTACAATGTTATCAAAGGGTTTGGTGAAACACAATATCACAATATACAGATTCTTTTTACAGAAAATGGTTTAAATGTGATTTTTAATGGATTTTATATGGTGCCATCACCACCTGCTGCTTCTCAGAAACGTATGCATGGTTGTCACATGCATTTCACTTAAAAATAATTGAGGACAATTTGAAAGTCTGTCCTAAATAAGTCACACATCCTGCACAACAGCACATCCTGCCACTAGTTGGTGGTGCTATGAATATGATTTACAACATCATTGTGATCAGCCCACAAGACTAAACATACTTCCCAAGTTTGATGTATATCACTCAATGCATGCAATAAATTAATTGCCCTGCCATGGCAACACCGCTAAAGATATTAAAACTTTTTAAAGTTTTGCATCTTTAATAAATCTTCAATCATAGTCATCTTTAATAAATCTTCAATCATAATCACATGAAATCCTAAGGAGGAGTATTTTAAAGTTTGCAGCTTGCACGTCTCAGAAAATACAAAATATCTGAATTCCTGTTGTGTGGAGCTCATGGTTGTGAAGACAAATGTTGTTTGGCTCGACAAGACCAATACGCATTTTCATATTTTGTAAGTGCATGCAAGTATGTACAATCACTAAAACAATGCATAGTTTTCATCAGGATTTAATTCACAAATTATTTGAAGACCATTTTAACTGTTTTAAGGAATATTTTAAGTCAATGTAAATCTGATAAAGCACACTTTCCGCTGCCAGTTGGTGGCACTATGACTGCAATGTTTGATGTCAATTATTTTAAGCACAAAGGTGAGCACTTCTGTAAACATGACTCACAAAAGTCATTTTTTGCTATAATTTTAGCGTCTCATTGTGACAACACGATTTGAAATATCAATTTTGAATCTTCAATGTTTTGGCATGATGCTCACCAAGATTGGTGCCAATCACATTAAATCCCATGGAGGATTATTTAAAAATTCACAGCGAGGAAAATCCAAAATGTCTGACTTACTGTTGGGTGGGGCTAATGGGTATCAGTGCAACAGTTGTTTGGGTTGACATTACAGATTTTTACAGTTTTGTACAACACAATATAGCTTATTCTTAACAAAATTCACTAACAAAATCAGCTTTTGAAAGAAATAATGTACATACTCACATCCTCTATATGCACTTAAATTAAACTTTTCTATTTTCTTCCAAAATCAAAATACTCATCTTTCTAGCTGCCATTCTGTAACCACCCAGACAGAAACAAAAAATTGTTGTTTTAAAATGTAACATTAAAATGAAATCATTTGACCTGTGTCTTGTATTTTTTTGAGTGAACAACAATAGCGAACAGCTGTACAGTTTAGGGATGTGCGAGACTGGTGGACTAATGTTTATACTTTTCAACATTCAAAGGCTGCTGTAATGATTAACAGAGTGATGGATTAGCCAGCGTGGGTGTGTTTTAGGTAACAATAGATCCAATAGATATAAATCAGAGTAATACGAGACAACCTAAGAGCACAATAATTACATTTTTACTCAGTTATTTTAAATATTTCTGTACAGTAAGTTTAGGCCTAGCAAATAATGACAGCATACAAAAAAATTGTATTTTTTTTGAGTGCATCAATACGCTTTTCTGAAATATACTCCTTTTAAAAATCTGAGGATCTGTAAAGTACTCACCCTGTCACTGCTGAGCACACGAGGACCAGTAGAAAAATAGAAATGCACAAAAAAAAGTGGAGAATGGGCAGTCCTATTGCCACTTCCACTGGCAGTTATAATTCTATTTCAGCACTCGTGAAGGAAGAAAACATGTAGGAAGAAAATCAATATAAAGAGCAAGAGAAAACCTAAAAAGCAGATGTCAAACCTCTGCCCTAGAGCCAAAAGAGTGACAGAATGCAAGAAGTGTTTGAAAGCAAAGCAGGTAAGAGATCATGTCTGCACACTCCCTAAATGGGTGGCGCCTTACAGCAAGCATAACGAAGTGGGTAGGTGTAAGGGAGGACAGATCAGAGGTGCCCCATAGGCAAAATGAAAAAAGCTGTTTTCTGTGTGATTGTATGACAAGAAAAGCTATGCATGAGCTATTGAAATACAAATACAATACAAATTCAACTAATGCTTTGTTCACACTGCACACAAATCTGATTTTGTTTTGAACTTTTTTAAACTCGCACTGTCATTTTGTGAGTGCGGTAATGTGATCTGTTTTTTTACACAATGTCAACAATATCCGATGTATCTACATATATTGTTGTTTTAGTAGTAATGTAGGCATCAGCACAATGCCAAGAGCCTTGTCAGTCTGGAAAGGGAGGATGGAAAACTAAATATAGCCTTGTGCCTGTATGTGGAAATTATGTGAGCAAGAATAAGTGAATTCAGATACAGGCCCGGACGACACTGTACACAATATTTGATTATGTATAAATTGTGAAAGCCAGAGTGATAGAAAATTATAGAAAATCTTTCAACATTTATTTCAATTCTGATGTGTCTATTCAAACTGAGAAACATTACAAAAATATGAACTGAAAAGTACAAACTGAAAGTAATAAAATCAGATTTTTAAGACAACACAGGAAGAAGCAGTTAACAATTTCCTAGCATGGACAATAGTACATCACATTTTTGTACCACTTTTTACCACTATATTTTAGATGTCAGTCAATATTAAATAATACAGAACAAGCATGAACTAAAATGAACTAATTATTCATACATGTCAGCATTACCACCTTAACTGAGCATAGCAGAGGAATGGTAGAAATACACTTGGCACAGATATACAGGAAATGAGAACCGCAGTTGTAAACGCGGAGGGGCAGTATGTGCTGTGGAGAGCAAACACACACAATGTGATAAAGTCCAGTCCACAGGTCAAGTTTGAACTGAGCAGGTGGAGGAAGTTGGAGCAGTTCCACTTCTATCCAAAGAACTACACTCAAGGGAGGTGACGCAAGTAAAAGCAAAGATTTAAAACGTTAACAAAAAGTTAATCCATGCTATTAAGTATCATAAGTCCTCACAACTGCATCAGCAATGGGTTCTTGCTCTGCTATCAAAATACAAATTTAAAAGCAGCTTGATATGAAGCCTCCGGGGGGCCTCCAAAGCTGAATAATGTCCAGAGATTACATACATTATGCTACTCACTGGCAAAAACAAGAGCACAGCTCTATAGGCCCAGATCTTTCTGTTTGGAAGGAATGGCACTCAGTCAAAAGGTCTTTTGATCTTAATAGGGGTGATCTGCATTTTGACAATACAGTTTCAGTTTCTAGGCCATTAAGACACAAACAAATCGTATTTACATCCATGAGATAATAGACAGGAGACTGACATAAGTATTGTCTTGGATTATCCTGGACGTGGTCTGTTGTTATGTTAATGGTATGTTAAAGTGTTTGTTTGAGTTTCCCTATATTTTCCCCCCCAAGTGTTTTACTCTTGCGAAAAAGGTATTTTGGTGAAGTCCAGTATCATGAAGTATAAAGTAAGAGCATTGGTGCATGTTTTGGAGGACATGCTAAAAATAATAATGATAATAAAAATATAAACTATAAGGCTTCAGTCAATTTGTGTTCCTGATTTACATTGGATTAATTATAAACAAAGCAAAAGCATACACATCCATGTGGTTAAAGTCAAGTAAAGTCAAGTAAAGATGTTTAATAATTGTTTTTGTAAAATGTACTGATTTAATATTTACAAAATGTGAGTAACAATATTTGTTGATCAACATGCTAAAACATGCTAATAAATAGCAATAAAATGTTTATTTGGATTGCATGGTTTCATAGCTTAATTATATACACATAACACTGATTATTTAATGCATATTAAATATTAATTTATATAACATGCTTGTGTTAACAAAAATCTAAACAGTACTATCAAATTATTTACAATGTAATATTTACAAGACTGTGCAAAAAATCATGATTATACACATGAGGAGTTACAAAGTGGTGTGAGGCAAAAATAAAATTGTGAAGTTTTGTTGCTGAAACTTCAGATTTGTTTAATGAAGTTTTGCATTTGCCTTCCCCATCCGTTCTGTCTTCAAGCAGTTTGCTTAGCACACAGGGTACTAGGTCACTGAAGCACTTACATTTGAGCTGTGTTAAAAACATTGGTTGATCAGGTGAAATTACTAGGTGAGCATGGGTTATTCAAATCCTGTATTGGGTAAAAAGAAGTAAATGTGTCATCAGTGTACTAGATCTGAAGGACATGACTCATTTGCGAACTCATGGTTCGTTTTTGTAAAAGTTGGAATCTTCAATTTGACTTTCAAAGATTAAATTTGAATGACAATTTCCCTCCTAGACAAAAAACGTGCTGCTGAGGTTCAACTAAAAGTCCTGGAAGGGGAATTCAAAGATTAAAACATCCTTAGACTCCAAGTTAACTTCTGACAAACAATCTGTCTGTTATGACATATCCCAAAACTTACACTGTATATGAATTTTTAAAACCATGCATTAACAAAATTTTAAATATGTATGGAGTCTGAACAGTGTGTGTACAACATATGTATTGATGTACAAAACCTTAATTGAAGAAACTAAACATCTGTCTTATGAATGCTATGCATTCTCTCTAGGGGATATGTGACTGCATAATTTTTTTAAAAAATGGGTCAGAAAATGTAATCCCTCCCCCACTGTAAAAATGCAAAGTATGCCAAGTAGGAAAACAGGCTATATGTGAGAAAGAGTATTCCTACACTACTTTAATCTTTACCTTTTAAAACTGTTGCAATATTTTGGCACAGTCATAAACAACACTGTCTATTCATGATATTCACTTTCTTAAATCAGGGAACGATATACTCTAATAACGCTAACAATACTGCCATCTGCTCATCTATATACTATGACATTCAGAAAGTTCATGAAACCCAAAACCAAATCAATATGTTTATTGGCTAACAAAGAGAAAGGACGTACTGCACAAACAAACTATATAATGACTAGAGCTTTAGCAAGGGCAGTTAAGTCAGTAAGGATTCCATGCCATTTAAACACCCACTTAGTCAGGGAGGATGCTGGGAAATGCTCTTTGATGGTTTTTAGAGTGGGTGCAGTAATTGTGACTTTAAACTAATGATGGAAATAGAAGGAGGTTTTGGTAGATGTGAATGTGATTTTGATGCACTACCACTCTTAGACATTTAGTCATTAGACAGATACATTACAAGTATGTATTTTATTTGATATGTTAGTTATGCAGGTTTATACACTACATTCACCATGTTGACCTATGACAAGCTGCTAAAGAAAAACAGCAGCAAAACAGGAGGGCTATTCTTTAAATTTAACAGGTATCTCTTCTTAACAATTTTTCACAGTATTTCTTTAATTACTATGTGGGGACTGAACTTACAACCTTTGCACAGCTAATCCAATGCTCTACCAACACCCACAATAAATGTGTGATAAATGCTAATAGATGGTCCAGCACTATACGCAGACTGTAATTAGAACATTAAAAATTTGTGAGCCATTACTCTCAGGAAGTTGTGTAAAGGTAGCATATCAGAATAATGCTTATGTAGATCAAGAAAGTTTGTTCTAGTATTGCCTGCAATATAAGTGGGCGTGCAGTGTGAGACGGAGACTCTAACATTAGACCAAACTCCTAAGACAAAAATCAAAGCAAACAAACTCACTATTTGTTGTTTGTCATATGAAAGACACTTTTATCTTAGGTAACTGACATAACACTAGCCATTTAAACTAATGTTACTAAACATAACAATAGCCATTTAAACTATCATTACACTATAATAATATGTACCTGCAAAGATAAAGAAAAATACAAATATGCAGAGAACCATATTATGAACCACTTAACATGGACAAGACCCAGAGTGCAGCAGCACTCAGGGATCAGGGGCATGTTTGCACACAACCACACCTCCCTATAACATCCCCTACCCTGAGGACTTTAACACCTGGCAACATGGCCATTCTTTCTATACCAGCAACACACATTAGTGCCTGTCTCAGTAAACTACCCAGCCATTTAGTATAAAAAAATATGCATGGCCGTCGCATAGCCAATTTAAGAAAATGTGTAATGCTGTTTAAAGGATAAGGACGTTGAAAAAGCACATATAAAAATGTTGTTGTAAAAATTGTTTAAATTACAACTAACCTGAAATTCTCGCAAATACCGGAACACAATAAACAATGTAGTAAACTGAAACGTACAAGCTGGATTTGGCGTATTTGTAAAGCTTAGGTTTGTTGTCAAAATGCAGGTGGGCATTTAATATAGTGTAGATATCAGTTCACATATGAATCAGTCCATCAGTCAATACTTTTTACAAGTGTTTTTACACACACACACACACACACACACACACACACACACACACACACACACATATATATATATATATTTAAGGATTTGTCTGCAATACATTGAAACAAACCGATCGTAAGCTTCAAAAACTCAAGGTAAACATATAGTACATGACACAGAGATAACGTAAAACCTGAAACAATGCTTGTATAATATGGCAATGGCACCTCAATTAACAGAGTAAGACAATCTTAAGACAATCTTGTTATCGTTATTGGGTTTTAAAAACTCTCTTATGAGTTTATTCACTATTATAATTCTAAGCTTCAAAAACATTATATGGAATGAAAGAATACACGGTCCTAAACACTACCATAAACAATCTTCAAAGAAAACCAGATCTAGTTGGTAAGATATTTATTAATTTTCTTACCTTTGAGATGGTAGTCAAGCAGTATGGCGAGTACCACCCACGGCTATTATATCCGCGTCTTTTTAAACGCTCAAATGAGTCACTCACAGAAATGTCAGAATAAATTCATACATGCCGCAGTGTTTTAGATGAGGGACGAGTTGTAATCGGTGGCAACAACACTTCTGCCAATGATTAAAACGTATAGTCCTCAGGGTGGCGCTTAAAGGCTCAGAAAAGAAAATTCCGTGTTGAGCCCCATCTAAACCCCAGGACGTTTTCTCTTGATTCATTAGCGTCATTTATACACTTTAAAGGGCAAACGAATAAATGTATCCATACAAACGATTGTCACACAAGAAATAAATAAAACTGTAACCTAACAAAGATTAAATAAAAGGCTTATCCCCTACTCACGAACGAGTGCGATTGGTCCCGTCATACAGCGCAATGAAATGTATCAGGTTCCACGTGAGTACGGCACGCCACTGATCAATTATTTCCCCTTATTAGAAATACTAAAACAAATCTTATAAACCATCGACATAAAAAAGAAAATGACAAAGAATACAAAATAAGTAAAACTATTTTGAACTATTTAATTTGTCCAATCAGAAACACTTCCGGACCGAAAAACCACGCCTGTTTTAAAAAATTAGCCAGTTCCACCTTCTCCATTTCTATGGGTGTTACGCGTTTCCGCGGCGAAGAGGACTGGATTGAGAGATGATATAACCCATAACCTGTCTCAAAACCTAGAGACCAGCCAAGTTGAAAGAACTGAAGTAGCTATTTTAAACTTACAGAATAGCTGTACTCTTCTGAATTTTATTTATTCTATTACCTTATCACCAGCTATCACATCTGCATGTTTTATTACTTTGCAGAATGTTAAGGTTAATTGATTAGAATTTTGTCACTTTTGTGAAAATACTTTTTCATTACAATTTGATATGTATCTGATAAGCAGGGAGTGGCCACTTTAACCCTGACTGACTGATCATGAAATGCACATTAAACTTGAGTCTTGCTGCCTCACTTGCTTTGAGGCCTTCAGTACAGGTTACAGTTCACAATACATAGATGATATATCAAATATAATGGCAATGTAAAGGTTTTTATTCACCCAGGGGAATCACAGATTACAAAGAATGATTGTTAGTCCACTTACATTTGTAATTCATTAATTTCTCATTTCAGATCTTACCATTCATCCAGATGGTTTCATCATGTTCAGCCTGGTTGCAAATCAAAACAGTAAAAATGACAATGCATCTGTATCGCTACTGTCACTCCTTTGGGCCTTTAACCCTCATCATGGCTACCTTTATATTCTCATAACTAATTTAAAAAAAAATGTTGTTTCAGTTGTTCTGTATCAATAAATATATTTCATGGATAACCATTTTTTCAACTTAAGTATTTCATGACCATCTATTTATGTTGGTATGTACGCAATAGTATTTATTTGCAAAGATGACATTGTTTAAAGACTGCATATGGACACAAATGATTTTATGGAGAATTGTTACAATGGCACAGGAAAACAACAATTTGGTGAGTGTTAAGTTTTTGGTGAAAAAAGTAGTTTTTACTTTAAATGTTTCTAAGTCATCATCAAGGGGCTACAACCAAACACATTCGCCCAACTTTTGAATGACACTGGTGGTTTCTTAGTGATGTCCTCTGAAAAGCACTAAAGAAATTTATGCAATCTTAGTGTTTCAGTAGGAACTATCAGTTTATATACAGGCTGTAAGTATCTTGGAAATATAACAATGGGAGATGAGATCTTTGTGTGGACCATACTGTCTTGTGTAGCACTTTGTTGTTCAAATAAAAATATCACTTGAATAATACAATTAATCGGAAAGAATGTTTGGAAATTGTATTGATAAGTGTATTGCTATTTCCTACTGGAACACTTAAAGATATGATTAAACACATTTTTTGGTGAATCAGTAAGATGTTTTCTGGCATCTTATGTACCCAATACTTGCACACAGCTGTATATGTGACAAGGAACCTGAAGTATTAATGGGCCCTTAACAGTTTTGTGAAATCAGAATATATGGGAAACAGCTTGTCTAATGTGAACACAAAACAAGTGGACTAAGAGTAAGCCATCTGCAAATGCTGAAAACTGTTGACATTGGAACAGGTAAAGTTTCCACAAGTGTCCACTAAAAGGGAATGTTTAATTCAATGGTTATCATTTGACCATCAATTCTATGCAAAATATCTATGTTTATCACCTGAGCGAAGAAGGCAAACCTTGCATAATGCATGCATTAATGAAGCAACTCACAAGCAGTATGGCATGAAAGCAGACTGAATGTTTTTTGCACTATACAAAAGAGAAGCAAATATTTTCTTTATTTCTCTTCTTCATTATTAGTCCAGACATAGTCTTCTAAATCTGCAGGTGATTAGGACCGGGAATTTTACTCGAGAAAGAAAGCATTTCCTGTGTTTGTTATCCAAGGGATAAATTAATATGCAATTCAAAGTTTCTTTTTAAATTAAAATTAAATCAGTCTAATTAAATTACGCAGGTAAGTGTAACATTTGTATTAAATTCCCACAGAGATGCAAATACTAAAAATTAAAACAAAGGTTTGGAGGGGAAAACAAAACAGGTCTAATGTCCAACATGTTCAATTGCTGTCTGTAAGCATGTAAGTGAGAGGTTAATGTTAATTTCACTTCCTTCCACTATTAAGTCAATACTCTTTATTAATTACACTCCTCTTCTTCCTCCTCTTCATCATTGTCATCATCATCTTCATCATCCTCATCAAACTGGTCCTTTGTATCCAGATCATCCTCATCTTCAATCTGCAAGGAAACGGTGAGATCAAAATGAACTAGACAGTAATGTTTGAACTAACCCATGACAATAACCCATTTTAGCATTAATTAACATGATGCTATCATATTTGAATTTGATGCAAACACATTTTAACATTTGAATGATGTTAGCACATTTTAATAAAAAGCTAGCATTTTAGCATAATGGTAACACATTTAAACATTAATTAAAGACGTTAACATGACGTAACATATTAGCACATTTAAACAATGCTCACAAGTTTTTAATGATCCTAACATGATTTAACACCATGCTAATGTGATTGCTAATATGATTTAGCATGATGTTAGCATGATTTAGTATGATGCTAACATTTTTAACATGCTAGCATTCTTTAGCATGATGCTAACATTTTTAACATGCTAGCATTCTTTAGCATGATACCAACATGTTTTAACATGACGTTAACATGAATTAGTATGGTGCAATATCTTAAGTCTGATAAAAATAAGATAGCACACTTCTTTGGAACACCTTGAAAGTCTGTGGAAAGTTTGGTGGATGTAGCTTAAAAACTAGAAGTTAGATGCAGAATTTGTTGTCTCAGATGTTTAAATAGTAACCACTTGACACTTGACAAATATCAAACCAGCAAAACTAATTAATAATTAATTTCCTGCAAATATTTGGAAAGCAGTGAAGTACATACTGTCTCTCCCAAGTCCTTCAGTTTCTGTTTCAGAGATGTAATCTTCTGGTCTTGGTCGGCAAGTAGCATGAGAAGATCATCCTGCTCCTTCCTGGACTCCTGCATTTCCTGCTGTAACTTGTCCTTAGCCGCCTGCAAGATGGCAGCTGTGCTAGTGGCCGAAGCAAGGTCTTTTTCCATTGATTCTTTGCTGTCCAGAAGAGTTTTAACTTCTCCCTATTAAAACAGTTTGCATAGGTGAAATAAAAAAAAATGACAATATAAGAAAATTAGAAGAATTCACAGCTAGATTTACTAAAGCAATCCCAGCAGCTGAATGAAGAAGAGATGAAAAAAATAATAGTAATTGAATGACAGAAAAACACAGTAAGACACCTTGAGCTTTTGTGTTTCAGCATTCTGAGTGGAGAGCCTGCTCTCTATCTCTGCAATTTTTCCTAGGTAAATGTTATCATCTCCAGTGACTGGGACTGCACTCTGGGGCTGCAATAAAGACAATAAAATACTAAAAAGCACATAGAAAGCTCAAACAGTACAGATGTTTTACACAACTAGACATTTAAACATTGGCATGAAGTATGGTCAACATTGCAGGGTATTCTGGCCAAAACCACCCAATAACTTAGAAGCTAACAGATAAAAAGTAAGCAAACAAAGTTTTGTTTACATGGCAAGTAGAATAAAGCAGAATACACAGGTAAGCTGAAATTGTTTACTTTTGTCAGAAACAAAATTCAACAAAATCTTAAGGTAAAACCTGAGCCCAGCAAGTATATGACCCATAATCTTTGAAAAGGTTTTGGACTACAGATTGACACTTGAACCCTGACGTTCCAAAAAGCTTACAAAATGGCTAATCAAATTGGATGCGCTACCTTTAAGTGCAAAGTTCACAATTGATTTATATACATGCTATGTCTAGCCCAGACACCAGTGCAATGGACTGGAGAATTAGTGATAAAGTGACTGACACACACTTACAACAGCCTCAAGCCTACTGAGAAGCTCCTGCTTTTCAGTTTGCAGTTGTGCAATCTCTGCTGTCTGGCTCTGCAGCTGAGTTTTCAGCGTCTCCATCTCCTGCAACAAACCACAGAGAATGTGGTTTTAACTTCATGCAATGTATTCATGAGCAGGTTCAGGTTTTTTAAATTTGGATATATATTTAAAGAAATGTGTATCTTTAAGAAACAATTTAAATAACTTTACCCTCAACAAGTCTGTGTCATCTGAAGTTGATCCCTCTGCTGATGTTATGCCCTCAGCTTTCTGTGTGAAACAGGCCAAAATTTTCTATTATACAACTATACTACTACATTATTGTGGGATAGAGAATTGAAGGACTGAATACGCACACATACCAGGCTGGTAATCAGATCGTCTTTTTCAATAAGCTGTGTCTGCATTTGCTGGTTTTGTTTGCGCAGTTCCTCAAGTTGCTCTTTGAGTTGGCTCTGCTCTTCTGTCTGCAAGCCGTTCACCTGGCCTCCTTCTGCCTGGTTACCTGTCTGCTGATTATCTTTACCTACAGGGGGATTATATTTTGAATAAAATTGTATACATTTCCTACACAACTCTAAAAAAAATACAACTGATACTTCACATTGACCTTGTCCTTCATGCACTTTTATTWACCCCCTGTAATAATGTGTACTACTTTTATGATAGATTTGCTTTTTGGAGCTTTAAAATAATGAGAAGCATTATCTTTTAATATAACTGTTCAGCTCAGAGAAGAATGTCATATCCTACTGGGAGGCCTTCAAGGCGAGTAATTTAACGGGCAAAACCATTTTTGTAGAGCTGTCTTTTAAAAGACAAATTATACGTATGCAAGTTTGCAAGGTTGCTAAACAAATAAACTAATCAGCTTTTAAAGTTAGTACTGGTGTAAAAATGCAAATGTACAATTAAACACACAGTATGCATAACATTACACTATGCAAAGTTAGTTATTAAATACAGGTTATAAACACATTTACACATGCATTTATAATAGACAATCATTGAAATTCTAGAACTATAGGAGCAAACTTTTAATTATATGAGTACCTAGTTTGAGTTTAAGGATGTTGTACTGGTCTTTGTGCTGCTGGATCTGAGAGAGCTGCTGTGTTATAGTGTTCTGCATCTTCTCATTATGGGATGTCAGTGATGCAATTTGCTCCTTCATCTCATTTATCTGAGCATCCTGAAAACAAAACACAAAAATGAGGACCTGGAAGAACCAATGTACAGCAGAAATAATCAACTGCTCAATTGCATAACTCGACCACAATGTTCGTACAAAGGAAAATGTATACCTATGTTTTTAAACTGTGCCTGTGTTGGCACACCCTTGACTCTATCCCTAAGCCTACTCAGAGCGACATATGTGCACAGTAAGCACAATAAGTATTGTCCATGCTTGGCTTGCAGGCATTTAAAAATGTATCCCTGCAACAAAGCTTGAGTATGACTTTCTTGACTTCTAATGTAGCACAATTATACTAAACAACTACACAAACATATATTACATGCCCAAGTGTTAACACAAAAATTTAAATACCCCAACTCTTGCCTCATGAATAATCCTTACTCCTATATCTTTGTCATGAAGGGTGTCAGAAGTCACGTGGGTATAGTTTGATGCTTTCTTACCTGTTCTCTGATCAGCTCTTTGTACTGGGTGACAATGCTATCATGCTGTTCTAGTGTTTTCTTCACTTCTTCCTCCTTTTTCTCTTCCTCACTTGACCTTAGCACTGCTTTTGTGATCACACCTACGAACAAATAAGAAAAGTCCAGAAAATGACTTATTCAATACCAAACACAAAACTGCACATGTGCCCACAATTTACTTATATCTGAAATAGTTAACATGTCTTGGGTGATCTATTTCCAGAATGTTGAGACACAGGTCTCTGATTTTGTGATTACATTACACGTTAGTGTGTCACTTGCCTTGTACACAAATGTAAACAAAAATGACATTCAGCGACTTGTAAAGCATGCACATTTAAAGCAGAGTTAAAATAGAGAAATAGTCCACTGCAAATGTTGCGTGCTTAAAAGCACATAGTATATAAATCATAGTAAAATTAGGAGAAATTGTAAACATTTTAACTGTGGTTTCTGTCATATTCACCTTCCAGTGTACATCGCTTCTGTGTAAATCAAAACAGAAGTTTACACTTGGAAGTAAAATGTATATTGTGACTTCTTGGGTTTAAACTTATAGCATTTATAGCATCATACAGCATGATGCATGTGCATTTGACGCTGTCCACTTATCATCAGATCACCCAAGGTAGGTGTAAATACGAGGGGAACTGTGTCCAGGACTCCAACACTAACCTTCTAACTCTTTGACGAGTTTGGTGAACTCATGATCAAATAGCATGTGTTCTGGGGTGGAGAAAGCTGGTTGAGGTTTCTGAGCAGCACGGGAATACAGTTCATGTTTGGTTATGAAGCCAAGCTTCTCCACAAAGTTTTCCTTCCCTATGCGCTTCTCAATCAACTGTTTTAGCTTTTCTCTATGAAGAGAAAACGCATATCAGACATATATTAACAAATGATGAAGAAAGACCTTCTTGACAGCTAATAAATAGAGATTTAATAAAGATTAACAATTATTTGTCTAATATGTTAATGTCTTGACAATAGCACAAACAGCTTACTTTGTGTAATTTTCTAAAGTGTTGTCATTGTAGTAGATACAGATCCCCAACAGCAGAGCACACAAACCCTGAACAAGTCTCTCATCCTCACCCAAGTTTTCTGAGATCTGACCTGTCAGCTATACATTTAATTTAAGGAAATGTAATATTCAGACACATTTAGACAGAACAAAGAAAGAGCATTCAATTTAGTTGTTGGCACTAGTCTTCAAACAGTAAAAGACAAATGTTCCTGTTATTACAGACTGAATAGCATAAACTTCTATCAAATTTTGACTAGCTGTGAACACAATTAGCCATTTTCAACTCTATATAGACTAATCTTACAGTTAAATGCTAGTTTTTGTTTTATTGCTCAACCATAACCAAATTCACCTTGACACTTTGCAAAAATGATTTTAGTGATATACTAATTGTCTGAATATCTGTTGTGTATATGATTTGCAAGTGTAATGTCTGTATTGACAAAAGGATACAAAAGGAACATTGTCTTGATTGTGAAGAAAATGCATGACAGCGATTGGACAGTTACAGATCCAGGTGCACAGCAGCATAAGGAGACCAACCTTTGTCTGCACCCTACTGCCCTGTAAACACAAACACACAAATACAGAGTATACTCCGATAACTTATATATTTATCAACATATCTAGCCAAATATATGTGTACTTACAGCAATAAACTGTACCTTAATATTGTAATACTTTTATCTATATTATTACATATTAGACAAAATGATCCTCAAAATAGTTCATTAGCCTTGTAATTTTATATTCGCAGAAGTACAATAAATCTTAAGATTGCAGATGGATAGTTTTCTGAGGTACCAAATCTAAGCAAGTTTTATTTAACATCTAAATGGCATAAAAACAGGCAAAGAGAAACTATGGAAGTGGACGTATTGTAATTGTTGGCACTGCACTTAAATTAGAGTGGCCCAAAAACCAGACAGCTACAGACCACAATCCATGTTCTATTATTACTGTGCCTCAGAGTAAGGTATTTAACTTTTGTCAGGGACAAAGTCAAGGCAGAATGTTAAAAACGGTTAGGTAAAAACTGTAGCATAAACATTAACATGTGCAAGACTGTTATAAGCAAAACAAAAATCTAATGAAATAAATGAATTTTGTCAGATGGTAACCCATACACAAAATGTGACCTCTGCGTTTAACCCATCACCATAACACACCCACACCCAGAATAGTGGGCAGCAATCACTGCAGCACCCAGGGAGCAATCAGGAATTGGGTGCCTTGCTCCAAGGGCATGTTAGTTGGTACCTGCCGGGACTGAAATCACACCAGCATCTGTGGGACTGTAGCACCCATTTAAATCCACCGTATGGACATTAAACCACTCAACAATTTTTTAAAATATTTTCAGTGTTTTTTACTAAAGAACAAAAATGTTTGGAATGACACAATGATAAGCACGTTTTACGTGATCATTCTTCGTTTTTTGGTAAAAATCCCTTAAAAAATGAGAATTTAAAAAATGAAAAAAGTATAACATGAACATGGTTTATCAAAAATTAAATTTAGTCATTACTTACTGTACCCATGTGTCATTCAAAACCTTAAGGAATTCTTTGTCCTTCAGAACCAAACAGAACTGTTATTTTGTGGTTTTGTCCTTACAATTGCTGAGACAAAAAAAACTAAAAAAGTCTTCATGTAGCTTTACATAGACACAAAATCTTTATTAAATTTCATATGATTTGTGCCATATTCCCAGTAACATTTGCCTTTTCTCTCTGTGCATTTTCTTCATTAAAGGAGTAGTCTACTGTAGCATCAAAATTGGCCTATAAACTACTCAATTCCAATGCATCCTAGGGATATACGTCTTTCTTCTTCCAGTCTAACAGAATTCAGAGTTATATTAAATAATATCCTTGCTCTTTCCAGTTTTATAATGGCAGTGAACTGTTCCTAAGATTTTAAAGCTGCCAAAAGTCCATCTATCATAAAAGTAATCCATACAAGTCCAGAAGATTAATAAATACCTTCTGTAGCAAAACAACAAAGTTGTAAAAGGAACTGAGCATCGTGGCACACTGGCTGCACACCAATAGCGGCAAAGCTCACTGGACATTCACATCTTGTGACTGTGTGACTTGAGTCACGATGAACCATACAGTCACATGCAGTTTACGTGCTGTCAGCATGCTGTCATTTTCAGTGTAGCCTTATATACACGCATGTTAACATTCAAACATGAAGTTTTAGCTACTAATAAGCTGAAAATGTGAAGATATGAATATCAGAATCTTTAACCATTTACATTTCTGCTGCACAGTTAACAGCAATAATTGACACTTAAATGGAAGCTTTCTGAATTGTTTTGTTTGCATGCACTCACTCACACAGAGAGGAAAGGCACTGGTCAAGACTTGTATTTTAGTTCATCAAACTCATTCGTATGACTTCATATTCATATGCCACAGATTTCAAAATAAATGGCATGAAGCGTTTGTGTCCTTTTGAAGGGCCACAATCAGGGGTGTGCAATATATTTTGTGTGATAATTTTGATGGACCAAAATTATGCAAAACCTAAACCCAGCTTTTCACATACAATCTGCTTTGCAGAAGGAAAACTGACTCTTAAACAAACTAAAGGCTTTGCAAACACAAAAGGCAATTTGAGAAAAAATGCAAAAGTGCAACAAATAAATGGGCCCTCCCACTCTAACTTAAAATATTATGTTTGTGCATCTGTTCATAATTTTTTTTTCTGGAGAATAGAGAATGTATTACATTGGAGACTGGAGAATGTATTACATTTTTAAGTGCTTCAATAACAGGAATTCCGAGGAAAAAATGTTTATGTGCAGCATGGTTTTTTTT
>JBAJNP010002794.1:0-42965 GCA_036877545.1 Yasuhikotakia modesta | reverse complement strand
ACACACACACGCTAACAGGGAACATTCTCTGAACACTAAGTTCCCTAAATGTTATAATAAATGCTCATGCATTGACAATTTTACAACTTTTCTAACATTATATATCAAATATATCAAAAAAGTTAGTAGAATATAAAAAAATTAAAGAATTAAATGTTTGAATGATGTTCTTAACATCAATGCAACATCTAAAAACTCAACGCTTGAACGTTTGTAGAACATCTGTTTGGTGAGAAAGGTCCAGGTTTTGCACACACGAGCAGCTGGAGTGTTTTACATGTAAAGACAAACTGTGGACGGCTTTCGCTAAAAGTCTGAAATCTATCATCAGAAATTCCAGCTCGGTGCTGAACTGGCGCGGAGGTTTGTGCGTCTGCTAACCTAAACACGTTAAATTCAATAAAACCTTGATACTATTTTAATAACAGGAATGGCTGGAGGCTTAAAGAACTTTGTTTTCCTTCCATTGAGCTGATATCACATTTCTCAATTTCAGACGCTCATTTTTTCTTTTCTTTCTTTAATATCTTCATTCCCTGCAGGAAGACTGGCTGTGCCCTGTTTGTTACATTCCCTGGACTAACTCTTACCATATGTTGCTCTCTCTCTCTCTCTGTGTGTGTGTGTGTGTGTGTTTGATTCTGCAGATAGGGCCTTAGCACACGGTCATTGTTTATCTTCCCATTTAAATTACAACAATTACACATCAATAAAACACAGATTCACATGTTCTTGATGGGCAGTGTGCACAAAATGATCGTGACCCGTGTAAAAACAAACAGTCGGGACCGACCGCGGGGAGAGCGGCGACTAAAGGCCCTCTGCCAAACCGACAGGGGTTTAGAAAAATAACTCAATAGAGCAGAAGGGTTGAAATAACAGTGATGTAGATGTGGAGACAGATAGAAGTTTGTACAGTGTGCAGCGGCTGTAGGTTTGTCTGGACATGCTTAAGTGTGTCTGAGAGAAACTTACATTATCAGGATAAGCGTTACTTTCATTCCCATCATCAATCATGCTTTACTTTTGACATCACAGCTCTGAAACAGTGTTGAGTGTTCACACTCTATCAAACCTGTCTATCTGTCCGCCTGTCTGACTGCCTGTCTGTCTGTTTGTCTACCCAGCTAACAATTTTAGGTTGTAGGAATTTTTTCCTTGATGCATCTATTAAATAACAAAAATGCTACAGATGTTATTTTTAGAGTTACAAACGTTTAAACATCCATTTTCAGACTTTGTGATTTTTTCATTTACAATGTTAAAGTTGTAGTAACATTACTAACGTAGCAAGAACGTTTCTTTATAACTTTTAGAAAACGTTAGCCAACCTGTTAAGAACGTTGCCTGTTAGCTGGGCAGCAGATCCTGACGGAGACGACGATCGCAGCGGTTTCACAGGATTGCGTTTGCCTCTTGCTCCCCTTTTAATCAGATATCTGACTTCTGAGCGTCTGATCAGAAGGTTTGTCTGGACAAACCTTCTGATCACATCAGATCCTCAGCGCGTATGACTGATGAAAATGCTGCTATTACTTCCCTTTTAAAAGATAAAATCACGCTTTCTGTTTTGCTGGCGCACAGAAGCATTAGTTCACTTTAATTTTACAAGCAATTAGTCATTTGTACAGGAACACATTTTTAAAGTGACCCTCCCGTCTCAGCCTGCCAGTTGATTATGTAGATGCCCGGACAAACAAACACACACACACACACGGTTGGGCAGCTCCCAGACTGGACAGCCACTGCGTGCTTAGATGACTGCTTGTGCATTGGTGTGTGTGAATGAAAGTGTGTGTGTGTGTGTGTGTGTGTGTGAGATGGAAGGTGTCCCACTGAGAGAGGCACCCAGACTCAACAGATGGTGTGAGATGAAGCAACAGCGTGGAGCATGAGCTAGACATGACTTACAAAAGATTCCCTAAGACAAAAATCTCTCCAGATTTCACAGCAGTTGGTCCAGAAGGGATCGTAAACATTATATATACAGCCGTCTAGCACGCACACACACACACACACACACACTAAAAATATATGTTTCATAAATGTATATATACGGAAATTTTACAATATATGGAACAGGTGTACCTGCAGCGATGCAGATCTGTGGTTCCTGTGAGGACACTAGCCAAGAGACACTGTACCCGGGCCGAAAGGGTGTCACTGATGAAACAGTTGTTGATTTAGACAATTTAGCAAGTTCTTTAAATTCTGTTTACAATTTTCTAAATTTCTAGATTTAAAATATTAATATTGCACAAAACAAATTGTACACACAGCATATTTAACATCTGCTCCATTTTCTGAGGGAGATGTCAAAGGGGTCTTCTGGTTAGAGAATCAGATCGGTAACTTTTGAGGTGTTGAGCACATCAGATAAACTCTACAGCATGATATCACAGATTGAGCGGGGCTCTGGCTAAAAGAAACACCTGTTTCACACACCTGACTAATCCCTGATGCTCCGATATTCCTTCATTGAAACCTTCTGTTCATCCCGTCTCCACCATCAGAGCAGTTTTCACTTAGAATTTAGATTTGTAGACTTGTTGGTTCCTAGGACAAAACGTTAAACGCTCTCTTACTCTCTCTGTAAGTGGCTTTGGATAAAAACGTCTTCTAAATGAATAAATGTCAATTGTAAACTTTTAAGCAAGACAACTAACCCAACACTTGAATGCAAAGGACAATACGGGTCACCATACTTGAGCAGCACAAAAACAACATGGCAAATTTAATCAGAGTACCGCTGGCACAGACTGGGTCTGTGTGTCTGTACATTAATCTCAGTCCAAGTTTAAGTGATCTTTATAAACTATCTTTAAAGTGTTCTCATTGTGGGTGGCAGAGTTTTGCCAACACCAATAATTCACTCGTTTGATTTCATTCCCGACAAGGTCATGTCTGCGCTCACAAAGAAAACTTTGTGGAGCTGGAAAACTGCAAGAACCGAAAAACCGGGTCTTTGTGTCTCTGCAGACGGTAAAATAGTGGTGCCATTTCAAGCCATTTATTTAATCCCCTAATTTGTATCAGGTGCAATTAGCTCAGTGACATAAATGAATCACAGATGTGAGGCTGAGAGTATTTAAAACACAAGCGTCTGTTAGAGAGAAAGAGAGAGATGCTGATTTGTGGAAACTTACATGGATAGCTTAGGAATTCTCTCTCTCTCTCTGTCTCTCTCTCTCTCTTTCTCACACACACACACACTTATGTATCTAAATAGAGGCATTCCATAGACTTCTACTGTATATACACACTGCTAGCTATAAACAGTATAACCTAATCCACACTGTAACCCTAACAGAACTCTTTCTTACATAAAAATGTATTAAATATTTTAACATGAGGAATTCCTCAAAACCAGGTTTTGATGCCTTTTGGGTACAAATTTGTCTACAATATATGGATAAATAAACACACACACACGCTACTTTCTATGAGGGTGTGAAGGTCAGTGCATAAGTGTGTGTGTCTGACAGAGAGACGGACCGGGAAACAGCGAGAGGAGTGAAGGGAGAGAGAATAAAAGAAATAAATGATGTGTTGTGGGGGGGCAGCCAAGCGAGTTTGATACCATATGTGTGTTTGACCGCACTTTAAAAAAGTTGCTGATTTTGTGCAAAAGGCCATCTGTACCGTTTCCATGACCTTCAGAGGGGCTGAAACAGACAGTGAGCAGGTAAATGTGTGTGTGTGTGTTCCACAGCTCTCTATTCTGTGATATTAAAACACGTTTTATGTTCTCCAGCCACGAGTTCATCTGGTTTCTGGGTCAAATAAGTGTGAACGCTCACGGTGCAGCACAGTATTTATTTACTATCTACACAATTATTGCTTTTCACGTTACTGTTGACCCAAATCGCTCCTAATCCTTGCTATAATTTCACACATTTTGTAAAAATATACATTGCATTACTAGGAATTTCTGGTAGTCGACTGGAAATGAGCGTCTTGTTTATCTGGGGTGGCAACTGTGGAAAAGAGACACACACCACCCTCGCATTATCGTCGCTGAACAAAATGATGTTTTCCCATGTGTTTCGTATTTAATTTACTACACGTAATCAAAACCATAATCATAATAATCATTGCCATCCGTTTCTTTCTGACACGTGCGAATCGGTTCGGAATTTCATGACTGAGGAATTTCAGGATGGAACGCATAACAAAAGATTATGATTATACTTTACGTGCCACAAACACAGATTAGAGGACGATGTTTACAGAATGACATCAAGCAGGTCTCGTATCAGGACAGGCTATGAAAGCAGCTGAGCGTGACGGACCCTGTAAAAATCCTAATGGAATGTCGGCTCTGTGAAATGGCAGACAGCAGTTTCCTGCTAAAGCCCTTGTGATGGTTCCTCCCAGAGGCCAAAATTAACTTTTTGTTGCAACTGCAAATATTTGTAAAATAATGTCTTTATGACAATACAATTATTTCACTGATTTTTCTTCGCTTATTTGTGACAAACAGCGCAGATTATTAGTTCACTTGCAGTAAAAAAACCTGCCAAAATAATAACAATGTTTTGCAATTTTGCCCTCACATTTGTAATTTTTCAGTAACATTACATAAGCAACACTATCATTCCTACAGCTGAATTAAACCGTATCACACGCTGTAGCTCCCAGCTATCTGTAAATGATATTTTTAACAACAACTACAACTTTACATGTTTACACCTGGTGGTCGCTGCAGGTAGCGCTGAACCTCTGCATCAGCAGATTAGATGTGGACGTGAGTTTCACACCAGCCAGCGACCAGTTCCTGTAAAAACCAAAGCGAACCAACAGTTTATCATAAACAAGTCGTCACTGGGAAAATAGTTTTTATTGAGTGCGGCTGCGGTGTGTGGCGCCCTCCCCGCGGGCAGGAGAAAGACTTGACCCAGTGATTTACTTCCTGCTTCTGTGAAGCTGTAGCACTCAATCATTGCAGCCACACACTCTTATGTACATGTACACACACATCTCAGAGCTCAAGGACGGAGCGAGAAGACTTTTTATCCAGCCACACACTCCGCCTCGCGTCGCCTTTGATTCATGGCATTCATGGCTGAATGCTTAACGACCCAACAGTGACAAGGCCAGAGCTTAATGTGGGCCAGAACAAGCCAAATCTGGTGATCCGGTATGTTTTAGTGGATGCCCCCAAACATTATACTTTTAAAAGTCATTTTTTCTTCAAATATAACAATAACAAAAAGTGGGAGCACAGCTTGTTGTCAATCAATGTTTTTTAAATAATTAGGAAAATAATTAGGAAAACACAGAAAACACTAAACCCAAATTTCTGAACTCTACTCTTTTATAAAGTGTAAATGCACATACGTTTGCTTCATTAAAGCTACAATCTGCAGCCTTTTGAGGGGTTAAAAATAAAAATAAAAAAACGTAAAAGCAGCTGCCAAATGCAAAAATGTGAAAGAGAGAGAGTCACAGATTTCAGCTTTAATGAAAGACAGATTGTGTTTCACGTTTGTGACGGGCTGTCATTGAAGTATCCTTTGAAAGCTGGAGTGTATTAGCGAGTCCCACTCGGCGCTGGACAGGCAGTGTCAGATCGACATGGACGCGCTGCCCTACTTTGAAAAACACAGCGAAGGGGACATAAGAGTATTTGAGGCCTGGGGTAACTCAAGCACATCTTGCTCTCTCTCTCTCTGTTCTTTCACTCCATGGGTGAAAAAGGGGGCAATGCCAGCGGGCACATTGGGGCGTCCAGCTGCAGCGATGACTGGGAACGCTTTCTCGCCCTGAGCTCCAGCGAACCAGCGTCCCAGCAGCCGTTACCTCTGTGAGCGTGATGAAAGGAGAGGGGGCAGGATGGGGCAAACTCACTGGGCCCCCCCACTGACTCTATACTGCTGGTGAACTAGGACAGCGGAGGCAGGGACTCTACCCATCACGCCACATGATAGTTGGTGAACTAGGACAAGGCTAGAAAGAATTGTGGTACTGAGAAGTCAATTTGTTAGAAGAAATTTTAACTCAAGCTGTGGTAGGCAGTGAACCTGTTCGCTTTAGTTTACAAAACTTTAGGTTTATGCCGGTTAAAGGTACAGTAAGGTGCATCTATCTATCTATCTATCTATCTATCTATCATCTATCTATCTATCTATCTATCTATCTATCTGTCTGTCTGTCTGTCTGTCTGTCTGTCTGTCTGTCTATCTATCTATCTATCTATCATCTATCTATCTGTCTGTCTGTCTGTCTGTCTGTCTGTCTGTCTGTCTGTCTGTCTGTCTGTCTGTCTGTCTGTCTATCTATCTATCTATCTCATTCACTCACTTTCAGTGCAATCAGAAACAATGGCAGCTGGGGCTCTAGCACACAGTGACATCATCAGCGGCGAGGCTCTCAGAGCTCGGATGGGTTTCAGAGGCTTTCATTTACCTGTGATTGACGGCTGCTGCTCTGAGGGAAGGACGCTGTGACAGACCGATCGCCGCTTGTCGAGGGCCTGAACATGTGATCTGATGTTAAGTCACCGCGCCGAAAGGAGAAAGGAGGGAAATAAACGGAGGGAAATGAAAGAGACAGAGAGAAACAGACATGTAATTGCTTTTCTTAGGCACACTGGACAGTCCGAACGTCATGTACAAGTTAAAGAGTCCTTCCTTGTTTAATACAACTGTTAACTCATTTCTCTGTTAAAAACATTTACAGTTCTGCACCAGCAACAGTAATAATTGTTCAGCACTGGAAAAAACACAATTACAAAATCTACAATTGTCACCCAGTTTCTAACTCACTGATTTTAGTTACTAGCATCGCTGGAAATACTGCTAAAGTATTTATGCAACACAAACACACAAACTGATCCACCCATAACACGAGTCTGACCTCAAACTGATGATTTATCTCCACAGATCAACAATCATCTGTTTAGTTCACATAAATCTTATAAAGAACGATATAATTCACCGTAATACCATTTCATCCAGATTCAATGTGCTGTACATAATTCATAATTGTCTTCTTATTCTCTGTACTTTTCTTTTTATTTTATATCAAGGCTGTAAAATAGTGAAAAATAGATTTATAATTTATATATAAATAAATCTAAATGCTAAAATCTGTTTCTTTATGTTACTAATAAATACATTTTACTAATAAAGTGCTTTAATAAAAGTAGTGTATATAAATATATATTGTTGACTCTATACATCTCTGTGTTGTATATGTGGCAACATTTTCTACAGCTGCTTAAACTGATAAATTCTATTTAGCCTTTAATATAACATGAATTGCTTTAGCATTCAGCTGCCTTATATCTCATCTAAAAACCGTATGCAGCAGAAAGAGAGCAGGTTTAGAGGGAAAGCTATCAAGCTTTATAAACTCTTATCAGCGTCTAACGTAAGATTTCCCAGTTGAGATCAGACCAATCCCGTTTCCAACACAACATTCACACGGCAGGCAGGAGTCGGTCTCTCTGTATAATTGACTCTATTTCATTCAGCTGTGAATGTGAGCCGTCCACAGAGCCACGGAGACTTCAGTCGTCCTCTCATCTGTTCTACCTGTGTCACTGTTTAATCCTCCTCACAGCCAAACACAGCAGCTAGTTTAATTAGTGACCCAATTAAACCTTTAGCTGGTGTCAGCTCTCCTTTCTTCATTAAAAGGCAGATAGATAAGATGTCTCGAGGTGCCTTCACTTAGTGACTGAAGCGGACAGCCACGCAGGAAATGCAGGCTTATCAGATTAACACACACACACACACACACACACTCCACCCCTAACCATCACACGAGACTTTCTGCTAGTTTAGATTTTTTAAATAAAATCATTCTGTATTTAAAATCATCACGAGGACCTAAAACTCTTCCTCACAAGGTCAAAATGTACTGGTATTATTATGCTTGTGGGGAGTTCCCATGATCAAGAGCACACAAACACATAATCTAGCCATGATTCAAACAGCCAATTTCATTACAGCACTCATGTACAAGCTCAATTACTTATTTACTTACAAAATAACATTTATCAACTGAAGTTAAACCATCGAATGTCGCCGCTTAATTATCTCAGTTGTGCTGCTTCAAGGTTTTGTAAGAATATATGCAAGAACGGTCAAATGTTGTTGAACAGTCGCTGGTTACATTGTTTCTCACATCAGACACATGCTGAATTATACATGCGACACGCATGTTGCGCGCTTGGGCAGGAAAAAGGTTTAAATGGGCTGTGTTGCGCTCATAACGCGTCCTGCAGTAGATAAATGAGCTGCCTGGACAGAAAATGCCGCCTCAGCTATTCTGACTGAACGCATGTGTTGCCTCCAACATGTTTTCTTTGATAGAACCATAGATTTTCTAGAAGGGAGGGTTACAGTGAATGGACTCCAGATCACTGGTGCTAATCAATGTAATTAGCGAAGTCTGAGACTGGCGACAAATCGCTTTCATTTGTGCCAATTGATTCTGACCTTTTTGTAATTATGACTATCAATTTCAGTCAAAGGGGGACAGAAGCTCCTTCATTATCACTTTTGTTCAGTCATGCTGTGTGAGTCGTGGCGAGCGGAAAAAAATAAGAAGAAAAAATAAGGTTGGCACACGGTTTCCATCGAGCGCCAAGTTTTCCAGGCAGGAGGAGCGTAAAATGGTTTAGCGTATGTTTCTGGGGCACCGGCTAAACAAACAGGTGACAGAGAGGCGGGAAATGTGCGGTTCAGATCGCCTCCACACTCCAGACATTCTCATCATCATAAGATTTTTTCCCCTTAGCAGAAAGCAAAAGAAGATCACTACACAAAATTAACCATTAACTTTAACTGTATGGAAAACAAAACATTTTTAAACATTTTAATCTCCATTGAAGAAACAGTAGTTTGGAACAACATAACAGTGAGTTTTTGGTTAAACTATCGCTTGATGTTTAAGGAACATCTCAACTCCAGAAACTGATCTGGCAACCATGAAAATTTCAGTTAGCGTCTCATTCAGAGCCCTGAGCTCATCATCTGTTAACTTAAGACATAGGTACCGTCTGTAAGGGTCTTTATTGGTGTGGTGGAGCCCATCGTCACACCCTCAGACAGATCATGCTAACTACCTCTCACCTAACCATCCTGCTAACAAGATGCATGCGGCTAGTCAACTTCCTGTGTGAGGTCACCCTGCATTATGCATTAATCTGTGGCGGGTTGCAGAATAACGGCCTGCATTTATTTCACAGGCTGATAAGAACCACTGGACCACATCTTCTCCACTACAACACCAAAGGCAGCATTGAGTGTCAGACTCTGGTGTCCACATGTATGCGTGCTGCGCTGAAACACAACACCGCAACAATCCATCAAAGCTGCACTGCAGGACGGAGGAGATTAACAGACATGCAGAGAGCTACAAAAACGAACAGCACAAGCTCCTGATATCAGGAGAACCATCTGTCACCGGTCACCGCTGGAACAGACCCGACTGACAGAGAACGTTCTGAGATCGTTGGATAATGTTCTGTAAACATTCTCCTAAAGTTATCACAAACATTATTAATGTTAGTAGTAGACTTATATATTAAAATATGTATATAAATATTTTTACAACCAACAAGAATAACATTTTTCATTTAGATTTTTTGATATTAGCAATAAAAATTATTCTTGTTGGTTGTAAGTAATAGATTTTAAAAATGTTAGAAACATCAGCGCATTTTATATATTAATATAACATTTAAAGAATGTGACATTGAATGTTCATATAACATTGAAAATAACATTGTTACTTATTAAAACATTAGAAAAATGTTCCTTAAACTGTTAGTTGGGGAACCTCATCAGTTCCAGATCCAGTCCTGATGTCAGGAGCATTTCTGCTGATGTTGTAGTTTTCTGATCCTGAAACACTGATCCTGGCCAAAGCTTGACGGATACTTCAATTACAACGTTCTCCCTCAAACCCTTTAAATCACGCAGACAGAGGAACATCATCTGGTCATTAGAACGCACACAGAACTTAAAGACCATCAACACACCTGCTGTGTAAAACATTACAGTCTCTCCGTCTCATACAGCCTCGTTTCTGAGCTTCACAAAGAAGTTTCAGCAAACGCTCTGACTGGAGATTTAAGAGGATTGGAAAATGAGGCCCTGTGCATAAGAACTGGGGCTTTATTTACAACAGGCATTTACAGTTGGAAAGCACTGGAGCACAATAAGAGCCAGGGGTAAATTTACCCAGAATGCATTGCGGTCAGGGACAGATTCTGACCACATCTGACAAAACGTGCAAATGTTTTCCTTTATGTCTCCTTTATGTCTCCTTTAAATGTTATCTACACTTTCTGTTCCTGTAAGCGTTACTGTGGGAATGTAAATACATTAGTTTGATGATCATTTAATCAAAGTTGCAATGTTATCTAAAATTTGACAAGTGATGGTACATTTTTGCTTAAAGCACAACATGCACATGTCTGTTTCAGTATTTCTGACACAGTATTCAGTTTTCTATCTATCTGACTGCTGTGTTCTATCACAATAAATGACGCTGATACTATTCAGATACGAAAAACAAGTTAATTCCAGGTGTTATGAGGGCTTGCCAAAGGTAATGTTGATCGATTTACCAACGGAAGGCAAACTATACAGGGGTTTTGTTTATGGGTGATAAACAACACATGCACATGCAATTTGTGTGTTTATGGCTGCACATAATATAGGCAATTTGACTGAAAGGGATCGGAGTAATTTAGTAAGTTGTCAAAACATGGAATAATATTCAATGTCTTGCTGTTTAGTCCATGATTATTGTGCCAGTAATGTTTCATGGAAAATTAGGGTAACGGGAAGAACGTTAACAAAAGGTTGTTGGTTGTTGCCAAATGGAAGTTCAATTGTGTACAAGAAGGTGATTTTTGTCAGAATTCAAATTTAAAGAATTAAAAAAAATGTTTTCTCACCTTCATCTCATTCCAAACCTGTAGGACACTTTGCTTCTGTGTAACACAAAAGAAGATATTTTGAGAAATGTCTCTGTGATTTGTGTCCATACAATTAAAGTCGATGAGTGTCACTGAAGTTTGGTTACCAACATACTACAAAATATATTCTTTTGTGTTCCTGAGAAGAAAAAGTCATACAGGTTTAGAATGACATGAGGGGTGAGTAAACGATGTATGAAATTTTATTTTTGGGTGAACTATCACTGCTGCCTAAAGCACAACTAAAAAAACCTCATCTTACCTAATCTTACCTCAATAACCTTTAGCTCTCATAGGCAGCCCCTGAAGAGAGTTCACTGAAAAATAAAAACTTTTCTGTTTAGATGTTCATTTGAGTCATGACAGTAAAACTAAAACACATCTGAAACACTAAAATAACACCTTTCCACACTGAAAACACCAGATTTCCAGGTTATGGCTGTAGGCTGTCATTCACCGAGATCAAAGACCCTCACGGCGCTGAAGGTGACTGTGACCCCGTGACAGATGTCCTTTCCCATCATTCTCAGCGTAAACAGGAAGTGCTCAAGGTTACATACGTTGTTCCTTAAAGCCTCGCCGATCGCATTTCAGACCGTCTCGTGTTGCTCTAAACCTTTTTCACACATCAGTTCCGCTAAATCAAGCATGGCAAATAAAAACAGATATATAAACACGGCGCCTCAGTCGAGATGAAGTCAATTGAGAAAATGGCAGGAAGGAGAGGAAAAAATGTTGGAGCGTCACAGTATGCGTTTGGTTAAGCAGTGACATATTCAACCTCAGGATGAAATTGGCGATGGAGACGACAGCGACGCGAGGTTTAATAAAGCATGAGAGCGGCTCAGCCCGAATCTGGTCATTAAGTTAATGCATTAGATACGATCACACCGCATCCCACCCCCTCTTTCAATTTCCAGGTTCTTAGCCAAGAGGAAATCACATTCATAATTATCAGCACATTAACCTCTAACCGCCCCATTCACACCCTTCATTTGAATTTATTTGGATGTGGATTTAGCAATGGTGTCTTTGCTTGCTGTTTAACTGATGAAAAACACAAGTTGACGTGTTCATGTAACTGTGCATGCAGAAATAAAGTTAGTGACTAGAAGGACTGATGCTTTGGTGCCAAGTTAATATTTAAATACAAATGTAAATGTGGAAAGAAATGAGAGCAATTTACAGTCTGCAGGATCATGGCTAACTTAGTAGTATTTTAGTGGCATGAAAGAGTGTTTATAAGTACAACTAGTTTAAATGTAAACAGGCCATACTAAAGAAAAATACATCTGATGTGTTAAATGATCAGATTTGCACATTAGGTCATTAAGATAAATCTCAAAGCTAGTTCAACCAGCGGTTAGTATTGTAAACATTCACTGCATTGGCAACAACTACTATAATTTTGTTAGAGTGACAAACTTATAAGCGACATTGATCGACAATCACTTTAAAGACATTTTTATAACTTAAAACCTAACCGCTAATCTCCAATACGCTCCTGAGGAATTAAACCAAATCCAGAATATGAGTCTGAGTTCTGCTTTTCCAGTCTTGTTAACATAATAACCATCGGTGGCAATAAATGGCAGTTTTTCCTGCCAGGCCGCCGTGTGTCTGTGAGAACGCAGAGAAAGAGGCCTGGCTGTTTTTCCCAAACTGCAGCATAATTAGACTGTGCACAATGAAACTGAAAATGAGGCATTAATTGATTCCCACCTAGCTGGTAATGAGTCGTTTCTCTGTGTATTGTGCTGCTGTTTCCGAGCTCCTAATGATGTGTGTGTGGTAATTAGATAGGAAGAGATGGGAAGCCAAACACAAAAACAGCCTCTCAATCTCGGCCGGCCGCCCTCTCTCTCGCCGCGTTCCTGCGCTCTCCTGCGCTCAAACAGCTGCAGTATTGAGATGCAAAATAAAAATGGATTTCCACACGCAGAGGGCAAACATGGGACAGAGCCGAGCTAAATCTGGCTAAATCTGAAGATGTTTATCACCTCACAATGGTGAAGATTTAACTATCAGTCTCTGCATGCAGACAGACATGTTTGAGTCTCAGTGAGGATACTGCACCAAAACTAAAACATATTAGAGCCGATTTATCATGCAGAGAGAGGTTTTAAATCACCAGTTCCCTTGATCTCTGTGGTGCAAAGCAAATCCACCGAGTTAAATGACTTTAACTTTAATTACATTGTTAAATTAAAGATATTTATGAGCCACACAATGAAGAAGTACAAGTACCTAAAGACTATTAACCAATGAGTTTATGTAACATACTTAAAGATGTGATGTACATTCTTATTACTTCTTTTAGTCAAATGTATAATATTTTATAATAACAATGTCCATTTATGATGATAGTATAATGGATGGACTGAAAAGATCGGGAACTTTAAAAATAAACCTCAGCCACGCTGTTGACTGTAAATGTGAACGGCTGCTCAGATGTGTGTTTTAACACACAGATGAATACAATAAACACCTTTATCTTAAAATACCAAACAATTTTCTCAACCAATAAAAAATCTGAGTTCTGTAAAAATTTACAGAACTTTATTTACAAATAAAGTTTGATACACACTTTGGAGATCATGTATAAAAATTATTTAAATCATCCTGTTGAATTCCTGGCTCTCACAATCCTCACAGATGTTTACAATGACTGTATGAGAAAAACTTTAATCTTTGTGAGGTCATTAGCTCCTCACAGCCTCATTCTGAGCCTCAATCTGAGTAAAACTGAGAGGACTTCTGCTTTCACACTCACGGTTATATAGGTCTGTCTTCTCAGGACGATGGTTACATGACAGCATAATGGCTTTTAATGGCATTTGCTGACACTAAACCCTACAGTGATTGTCTCACACGGCTCTCACCGCTCTGCAATGATGAGATTTGAGACTTTATGAACGCGTGTGATCAGCATGACTTGAGTGCGTATGAAGGCACATTGTGTGTTACGAGGTGAGGGCTGGTGTTTATATGCATGTGGCATCCCTGATTAAGACGGCCAGTAATATCGATGCGCTCCCGGGAGCACGACAGGCTTGTGCCGTTTGTATTCGACCTGATTTGCATCTAGATTACTTTAATTATGAGTAAAAGTCAAGTTTGGTTTCAGTGACAGCAGCAGGCTGAATCGATTGGGAAGCGTGAACAATGGCAAAAGTCAAAGAGCGACTAGCTATCAAAACATCACCGCCGTATTAATCAGGAACACGTTTCTTTTCCACGCCTGGGAAAGACACAAAACTTCAGTGGTTTAAAATGAGAACATCTCTCGCAACAGTTCATTAAGGAAACACAAAATTTCTTTGCCTCATATTCATTTCGTACAGAACAGTAATGAACAGACAGAGGCTCATTACTGCTGGTGAAGTCAGTGATTTTTAAACACACTTACTTTTTATTACTCTTATGACTGTGCGGTTCTGCTTTTTAATCATGGAAGTTTTGGGAAAGCTGGTAACTTCTGAGAGGAAATAACACCAGAAGGGAATTAAAAGCATTTGTGTGGACCAGCTAAATAATTCAAGTTGAAGTTGGAGGTGATGTCCAGCCATCACTGTCCAAACTTTTAACTGTAACCCAGCGTTCTCGTCTGCCTCCGTCAGCACAAGGTCAGCAAAATTAATGGTGGATAAATGTTATTCCTCACACAACGCTGCCGACTTCAAACCAGGCCAGTTTAAAGGACGGCTGTGGGGTTTTAAAGCTACGGTTCTGTTTGTCACAATGGTGATGTGGTGCTGGATGCTGGTGTCTCTCATCTTGATGTTTGGGTCGATACGTTGAGTCACGTGCCTCACAGAGAAAATGGCTTTTTTTTTGGACGGTGGGACAATTTGACAGATCTGAGAGTTTAAAAAGTCAGATTTATCCATTTCAGCTAAAATAGAGAAAAAAGCACAAAACCAAAAACTTGCTGTCCTACACACACTTCACAAATGATGTCACCTCCTCACTACCAGCCTCACTGTTCTAGTCAAGTTAGTCATTATTTTTAACTAAGTCTGAGATTCACTTTAAGAAAGTTAATGGCTCCACTAATGCTTGACAACCACAAAGTTACAAATACTTTAGTGTGATTATAAATAAACATTAAAATCACAAAGTCTTCCAACAGCAAAACAAGGAGCAAACGCAAAATACTGTTAAAAGCTATTAGCCAATGAGATTATGCATTTAAAGGGCTGATATATGAATGGCATAAAAAAATCATATTTTGTTATATTTTGCAAAGTATTCATACATTTTAAAAGCGTCTTACTATATGGCAAAACAAACTTAAAATAATGGTTAATTTAGTTCATATTGAACAATCTATCAGAAAGTGCTTTTCTTTAATTGCAACTACAGCAGCTGAAATTACACTTGAATTATCGTTTGGACACAGTTTTCCACAGAAAAACGCCTTCATTAAAAGGCACAGAAGATTTGCAGAGAAACAGATGAAAAAAATCAAGCCAACTATCAAACTTCAAAAAGCTGAAAGCAGTTTTCAGTCAGACTCTTCGGGGAAATCTTCTCCGAGCTTCACGCCAATTTATTAATATATTTCACTTGATGTCAAATTATGACTTAATAATTAAGGAAATTTTAAAAAGACGAACGCAAGTCTTTTGCATGATAATTATAAAATCCATGAAAGGTGTAACTAATTAATGCATGAAACAATTATCTTATTGGACCTGTAAATTATAATTCTGGAAGCAAACAAGACACCTTTAATTTATTCAAATAAAAGCCAGTTTGACTGTGTGAGCGCAGGGCTGTATTAAAAGTAATGATTAATTAATTTCCTCAAAAAAACGTTTTAATATTTCCAGTCGCTCGCTCACTGTACCCTCGGATGACAGCTCACTTTGGTTTAAACATAATCGAGGTGCTGATCAGAGCTGCTGTTTACAAACACCTCATTCTGCCCGTTTTCTACACTGTTTCTAATCTACACGGCTGCTGTTAATGAACCGTGGGCCATTTTACTCTCTAGCTCAGACCTACTGAAAACAAACCTCAATAAACTGATGCAACCGCCAGACTGGCAACAACACGGGACTTTTATGAGGCAGCTGTGGGTTCCGTACGAAACAAACATCAATAACAATTGTAGCAATGGTGGCTTTCATTTCACATTTACCCGGGAAATAAACATCTGTTTGATGGTCCAATAACAGCGAGGATCAGTGAGAGTAAATAATAAATGGAGACATGTGGAAAAGAAAATGGAGGGAAAAGTATTTGACCTTTGAAAATGGCTTTTCCTTCTTGCTGTTAATTTGTTTTGACTGAGTTTCTCAGCTCTCCAGTATTAGATGCAGAGACCGGTCGCTCAGAGTGTCTCAGTTCCTCTCGCAGCGAGGCAAACGTCATTCAGTCATGAGACTCGGCCGGCGTGCCACTTATGATGAATGACAGAGCTGATAAGTGAAAAAAGACTGAGATAAGAAAGTGAAGGAGAAAGAGGCGGCCGGTGAAATTAACAGCTTTCCTGACTGAAGTAAAGGTTTTAGCACAGCCCTCCTGAAGATCTAGAACACACACACATTTAACTTATACAAATATAAGTTTCAGAAGTCAAAACTTCAATCCAATAAGCACATCTACTGAAGCTTGTTTTCTATTACATCAACACAAGATTACTGAACACACGCACACATCAATGATTCCTGAAGCAAAAAATACAGAAACAAACTATAATAATATGTTGTTGTTGTTGAAAATATAATGCAGTGTGGCCGTGCAAATAAAATAAGCTGCTTTTGAAAGGCACAGCGGTTAAAACACACGCTGGACTGACGGCACACCATCTCACACTGCAGGAGTGAATTAAAGGGCAAATTAAAGCAATACCATATCTGACACAAGGTCATTTAACACGGAATACAGCTTCATACACACACAAGACACGTCCACCACGCTTTCAGTCAGCGTGTTAAAACTGCACGGTGCTATTCTGTGTTCTTAACTCACTCTATATGAAATAAATCGCAGCTCATTGATTCTAACAACAGGACATAACCCATTCAGAGAGCTTTCTTTGAAGCAGTAATGACAGCAGAGCCCACAAAAGCCACGCAACAAAATTATCTATTAGGATGGTGATTACCCATAATGCATCTGGGATGAGAAGGTATTCAGTCGCGTAAGAAGTTAATGGAGACGGCGAGACAATGATAAGCATAATCTAAACGTCTGGCGGGGCGTTTGTTTGCGTTTAAACAAACAAATACACACACAGACTGGCATATAACCTCTGCGTGAGTAACCCATCAAACGAAAGAACTTTAAGAAATCTCATTTAAACTAGAATAAACCCCAAACCACTACAACGTCTGGATCTACGTACCGACATCAAAGCACTGCAGAAATGTGAAAGCAAAGACAAGCTAGCGCTAAACCTGTCAACTGTCAGCAGTTTCAAAGAGGCCGTAAGAATCCGCTTCAACCAGCACAAGAGATTTCTCTCGTAAGACCCACTTCACAGATTCACAAATGTTCAAACTCTACACATTCTCTTAAAACACATTTCCATCGCGCTCAAGCGTGTGAGAGAATCACAGCAGAATTTGTTCATATAGTGCATTTTGCATTGAATTTTCTGTCTCTCTGTCACCATCTCTGTTCGAAACATAAAACTACAAGTTACTATATATGCATTTATATTTACAAAACAACTAGTGCAACTGATATTTCTCAACAATCAGACCTAACAGATTACAGTAGTGAATCAGGTAAGTTAAAGAGAGTTTTCAACGCTGATTTGTAATGTAGTTGCTCAATTACTGAATTCTTTCTTTTTTTAACCAAAAATGGTACAAATTGCAGCTTTAAGTAACAGTTGTGTTGAGCCATAAATCTGAGATTAAAGAGGAGCGCGTTTAAATCTGCGGGCAAGTTACACTAAATAACATCATTTATGCTTATGCATCATTTATTGCTTACTACCAGTAAAGCAGTACCTACGCTTAACACACACACACACACACACACACTCTTATGTAATGGCCTTATAGCGTGAAAATCCTCTGTTTGCCCCTGGGATGATGTGGGTTTGTAAAAAAATCCCAACAAATGTATCATATTTGCTGGTTTAATTTAGAAGGCATTTATATCTAAAGCAATTTACAAACAAAAAATGCTACAACAGAAGCCAATTATTCCATGAGAGCAACAAACGCACCATTGATGTATTACAGGATGAATATTATAAACTAAAACTTTAGGGCAGAGATAAAACATTCTGCATTTAGTTGTTGAGTTGTTGGACATTTCTAATGTCTGATTAAAAACTCACCACGTAAAATGTAAATCTGCAGTCGCAGCTTGTGCGTTTGAATGGCCGGAGCGTTTTTTTCCTCAAACACGACACGTTTCTGCGCAGTGGTTGGCTGATAATTAACTAACCAGCATTTGCATCCACTTTGAACATCTGTCCAATTAGTTAGCTGAGGTTGCTGCAACACAAAAGGAAAAACTGACAGAGCCGTTGATGGTTCGACATAAATGACACAAAAACGTAACAAAAGTTTGAGGTAAAATGAAGGCTGGTCTGAGGTCACACCAAATTAAACATGTCTCTTAATCTGGTTATTTGATCTGTCCTTCTTTCGCTGGTACACGCCAGGTCATTTCTTTATATCCCAGGCCTTGTAGTGAATGAGTGGAAGGGGATATGAATAGGCTGTCCTGCAGTTATGCTTGTTCATTTCTGATTTATGGGACTTTCAATCTTCGTGTTACACTTTGAGGACTCCATTACCCTTGATGGCAGAAGAAAGCAGCCCACCCTTCTTTCAAGCGATGGAGGAAGACTTACGGCCCCCTTAAAGAAACAGTTCAGGTGAAAATAAACATTCTCTCATTATTTACCCGGCCGTTATCAAATCTGCATGCTGTTATTTTACTCAGTGATGGATACGGTCACAATTAACTGACTTCACTTGCATTACAAATGTACAAAAATACCAGCATACAGTTTTGGAGGTAAACAACAGAAGCCAGGCGCTGAGATTACAGGAGGTTCTGTACTGCAAATTTTCATAAATGGCCTGTTTGGCTGGTTTGACTGCATTGAACGAACGAGGGAGATTTTTGAGTTAGTCTCATCTAAACGCTGGAACTGACACAGAGTCCTTTTCTCCCCTCCTTGTTTTTTACACCCTGAAAAGCAGTTTTTTCTCACAAAGAGACAGAACTCAGAACACAAGTGTCTTGACATGAGTGTGTGTGTAAGTGTGTGTGAGTGTGTGTGTACGTGTGTGTGTAAGTGCGTGTGAACGTGTGTGTGTACGTGTATGTCAGTGTGTGTGTCAGTGTGTGTAAGTGTGTGTGTCGGTGAGTGTGTGTGTGTGTGTATGTCAGTGTGTGTGTCGGTGAGTGTGTCAGGCAGCAGTGAGCTGTCAAAGATCAGCACATAAATAGTAATTGAGGCCTCCAGGCGTCAGAAACGGGACACAGACACTGTGGCCTCTTCTCTGCAGGAGCGGCGCGTCAGACGGCCTCTGCTGAATGACAAAATCAAGGGAAGAGAGCATGTCAACTCTCCACTATTTCTCCATCTCTCTCTAGTTCTCTTTTTTCCTTTCTCCCCCTCTCTCTGTCTCCTTCTCTCTCTCTAAGAATACGTCAGGAATTAAACCACAAAAAACAGTATCAGTTTTTTGTCTACACACATATAAATTCCATTCTTTGTTTCCTCATAACTTTATATTATTTGTGTTATTTCATACAATACATTATTATGTTATTTTAGTGACCTGACAACACTAAAGCCAAAAACAGACAAGTGTGTGAACACAAAACGTTTGGCAATTAGAAAAAAACTGCTTTTAATTGGGTGCAAATGCATTTCAACACACAAAAGTGCATTAAATGAATCTGCAGCAGTGAGAAGTGTTTGTGTTCACACACTTATGTGTACGAGTGTGTTTAGTGCCCAAGAGCCGGACAGGAAGTTAACTGATGGATCAAAAGATGAGGAACTGAGAAAAGTTGGACATGTACAGCATATGATCAGACACACACACATATGCAAACACACACAGACACAGACACACACACACAGGAAGACAATAATAAGAAAGGACTTGTCCTGTCAGAGACCTTTGTAGTGATAGAATGCCATGTGCTGCTGTGTGACAGTGTGATATTGGCTCAGGCTGAGTTTGATAAATGCATTGGTCATATGAGAAGCAGAAACGCAAGGCCTCATCGAGCAGATGTCCTATTTGAGAACATCGCAGACTCTCCAGCGTTCCCACAGCGGGGACTCGACTCTAACACGCCTCTGGAAAATGAGACTCTGAGCTGCTCTCCAGTCCTAAGAGAACTTCCACACTGGTCCTTATCCACAACACCTCTTCAGGTTTTGGAGAAACTTGGGGAATTTAGTAACAATGACTTTGTGAAGTCACTCCAGAGGATGGGGAAGAGAGAAAGTGGCGAGTGCTTTGGCAAGAGCGAGAAGAAAGATGAAGAGAAGAGGGTGACCTCTCTCCAGACAGGTGCGACCCCCCTCTCAAGACCACCTGCCTTCCTAAAAGGGTCAGCCTATTAATTCTGCCCTCGTACGGCCACTGCCACAGCTGCTGGAAATTGTGAGAGAATGATTGTCCAACCTGCTGCAGGGCAGAACCCTTGAGAAACCTCTTCAAGCCTAAAGCACAGCACAGCAGACTTTACAGAGATGCTACGTGAGAGACTAACAACAAACAGAAATGCTACTAAGGTAGGGTAGGCAATTACAGAAGGACTAGCAATAGCATCCTAGCTTTAAAGCACAAAATCCCTCCCTCACCTCAAAGCGCTCTCCAAAGCCACGCCTCCATCAACACATGAAGACATACATAGTTTAGCAAACAAAAAACTGCTACCTGAGTTTATTCAGAAATCTCACAGTATCTCTACAAGAAGGTCTGGACTACAAGCTATAGGTGGATATCTATCTGAGCAGCCTTCAGAGCTTCAGAACCCATCTATCTGAGGGACCAGAGAGCAGCAGAAGATGAACGTGATCTTCAAACACTGACAAACTTCTCAGAATGTTAAAGTGAAACTTGTTCCATCAGAACAGATGATGGATTGTCCTCACTGATCTTTTTCTGCTACATTCATGCGTCCTTATTTACTCTCTTGTTCTGCAGATGTTTTTTCGTGGCACATAAAGAGCTACAGGGTGGAAAATGATCCATGTGAAGTTCAGCCTCTTCCTTCGGGTCACAGAGCGCAAACGCTCCAGATGTTTTAGCCTGTAGGAGATACTGAGGGCTGAGGAACCATTCATGTGTGTGCAACCACATTTTCTCAAAATGCTTGTTTTTCTCCTCCTACTGTGCGGTCAGAGTCAATATTTTCTAATGAAATGTGTTTTTACAATTCATGTTAAACGCATAAACGATCAGCATAATTTGAGTGAAACATAATGAATTTGTGAATTTCAAGCGTCTTATTATTTGTCATGCACCGGTTTCGCTGCACCAATGATAAAGGTTATACAACAATAAACGACTCCAAATAACGTTAAAACCTGATCATTCGTGATTACAGAACGCTACAAAAAACATCCTTGTGCCTTTCATATGAATCAAAGCAAGAAAATCTGACCTTGCTTTCTGACCTAGAAACAGAACAAATTCTTCAAACTTTATTCATTTTACATCACAAAAGATTGTTACTTTAAAATCTTTGAAAATCCTGACAGAAAACTTTCTATTTATTGATAAGTTTCAATTATATTTTGAAACCTCTGGAAAATAAGATTGCCAGACAAACCAACAAGCTCAGAACCGCAGCTTCACTCTGGCCTTGATACAACATGGACAACATAACATATTTACAGGCCAGTGGAGCAGTTATCAGTCATGGAAAGATCAAATAATGCCCAGTGCTAACATCACTTTTGTTTTAAGACCAGTACAGAGAGAGAGAGAGAGAGAGAGGATAACAGAAACAGTACATTCATTTCCTGAAAAGTCTCTAAACTCCATCTCTGTAGATTGTTCCACTTTCTTAACATAAGAATAGACTGACTGTATGCAATGAGAAAACGTTAAAATTAATATTTTGAACATATATTGTCAAAGGTCACCTTTAGCCAATAAACAATTGGAAAAATATTAGTGACAGTCAGACAGAGAGAGAGAGAGAGAGAGTGAGATAGATAGATAGATAGATAGATAGATAGATAGATAGATAGATAGATAGAGAGACAGAGAGAGAGAGAGATTAAATGATAGAGATTACAATATCAGTCAGAATTTAATAAACTAATCAAGCATTGATGCTTGACCGCACAGAGGAGACAGAAATAATTGGGTTCACCGTGTCCAAATTGAGAAACATGTTTACACATCCACCGATACAACACTCCAACAAATTAGCGCTGGGTTTTTGTCATGTGATTCTTGCCCTCAGGGTGACAGGCGGCGTATTGACGTGCAAATCATGTTAACGCTGGCGGTGTAAACTCATGTTTGTAAAGCCCTCGAGCATCCTGCTCTGTCAGACCATAATTAATGCAAGTGAGAAAGAACATTGACTTTCAGACCTGCTGTGGCCTCAGGCCGGGCTTTGAAGCTGATTCCACCTGAAGATGAAGCTCTTCTCATCTGGTCCTCCTGTGCTGATGTGAGATATCTACCTGTTGATTTGCATTCGCTGGAGCCATCACAGCACTCACCTACAAACCCTGGTTAACGTATGACTGCAAACCAACTGATGCCCAAAGAGATGAGATAGAGAACTAGAGAAGGTTGAATTAAATGCTGTAACTGGATATATGAGAGTTAAACCAGGTCATAGAGTTTTCTTTATATTGGACAAACGTAGACACACAAAATGCCACAGCCGATGAGCTGGAAAGGTTATCCAAACACTTTTAAAGAACACATTCTCCGCTCAGCTTCCTTAAAGCTACAGGAAAGGCCAAAGAGTGGGTAAAATATGGTAAGTAATGTATGTTTTGCCACGCAGACCCCCAAATCTATTAATATAACTTCAAGCCAGTAGACGATGAAACCAAATGTAGGCCAGTAATCTGATGGAGTCATTTATGATACTGGAAATGCGTCTGTTTGGAATCTGTGCATTTGCATAAGATAATTCTGAAATCTGTCACTGTGTGTGTGTGTGTGTGTGTGTGTGTGTCTTTTGTTTTGGCAACTCACTAAAAACAGCTTAGAACAAGCTCTGTTGATTTACTGAGAAAGACAGACAAACAAACAGAGTGAGGAGAAGACAAGTGACAGACAGACAGACAGACAGACAGACAGAGAGACAGACAGACAGACAGAAAGAAAGAAAGAAAGATCCACTCTGACATAATCTTCTGTCAGTCAAGACATGCAGCAGATCATGAGAAACTGTCACAGCTGAAGGACTGAGGGGCAGTAAATGCTGACGAGGGTTTTTCATTCTGAGGCCTGAGGTTTACGCCTTAATCCTTATTAATATGAGCAGCAGTGAGAGAGGCGAAAAAGTGGCTATTACATTTTTCATAATCTTCCATTTCTGCGAGCCACAGATAGCGAGCATAATTAATCCCTGTGATAAACGATTAACTCACGGGGATGTCATCACGTTCTGTTGGAGGACACGTTCTGTCTCTCTGTTGTTTCTGCAGGAAGTTCCTCTGAGCTGCGGGTTCACGGGCACATTCTTCTAATGCACTTCATATATACGTGTGATGAGAACAATTTAACCGGTATGCAAATGCGCACGTGAGCGTGAGCTACAGCAACCAGAAAGTGTTTGTCACACAAATAATCAGACTCAATGTCACCCTGTGAATTATGAAGCTCTGTTCTGAATTAGCAATTTGCAGTGACCTCAGAGGTGTTATATTAGTTTTACTGTACACAAAAACTGACACAATCCACAACGTGATTGGAATTGTGGTTTGGTCAATCGAGACATTTTTGCATTTTTGTCTGCTGTCCTGGGAAACCAATTTCCTTTATAGCTCTGACATACATAATAAGATTTATCATCTTTTTTTACATTTTAAAACGTATTTGGTAGGAAGCCATTTAATATATAACATAACACCTGCTTTATCACCCTGAGGGGGGCTTATTTTGTACTGATAACCTGCTGTTGGGACATTATCTCTTATTTAAACAACAGATTTACAAACAGATAACTTACAGGACAGATAACAGATAATGACTCAGAGGACACCTGCTGCAATAACAACAAAAACCTCAGAAAACATTCAACAGGCAAAATGAACGTTAAATAAACGTTACTAAAGCCATTTAAAGTTCTTTGATCAGGAGTGATAAGGTCACATAAGCACTCTCATTTGATGAGGAGATTTCTCTTCTGACGAAACCAAACCAAGCATGGAAATGAACAGTAGAATTTATCTGCCCAAATAAACTTTTTATCTTTCTGAGTTCAGAGGCGTCGCTGAAATTGATTTTCATGTGAGCGTATCGCAGAGCAAACTGACAGTGTGAAAGCAATTGACTCCAACCTTGGGCTATGTATATCTTTCATTTGATCCCGTGATTAATTAAACCTCGTAGGCTGTTTACATGCTCATTTCTCACTTTATTTCTTGCGTTTAACGCCGTTATCAGCCAGAGAGAAAAAAGGTCACGCGTTTATTTCTTAATATCATTGTTGTGAAAAGTGCTTGTTTGAGGAAAAGCTAAACACAGTGATGGGGTAATTTGTGTAACGTACGACTGTCAAACGCGCCGCATTACAGACAGAAGGGTAATTAATTTAAGCTAACAATGAGGCTGTGCGATCCAAAAGATGAAATTACTGGAGACGCTCTTCTTTTAAAGATTATAATGTGGCGTAAAAACAATCAACACGTCTAAACGATGGACCTACATTCTAATTAGCATCGTATTAGTCTTTCCACAGTGAGAAAACAAACAGAAAACCTGAGATTTCTCCCAGAAGCTGCTACAGCTGGTGTGCTGTAATACAGATTAGCCGCTGCGTTTTGAAAAGCAACATTTATAGATAATAGAACCCAAATTTTAAATCCCAGCAAAATCTCTACCAGATACATTTATACTGCCGCCTGCTACTGGTTATTTAAAACCCACATCTGTTTCTCTATAAGACAGTAAATAAGTAATACAGGCCTGTGTTAGATAATCAGGTTATGACCTTATCTGTTGAGATAGATCAGTCCGTGTCAATACAGAGGGGAGAAGCACCGTCAGCATCGTGCGTTCTGATTGGATATCTCGAAAGGAAGTGAAAACAAGACATGCAACAGACGTTAAACTTCAGGCTGCTCCATCACACCTTCAGGTGTTAATGTATGTAAATTCGTCTGACAACATGAGCTCCACCGCGTCTTCAGTTTGTTCTTGACCTCACGACCGCAGCCTGAAAGCACAACACAGACCTGAAAAGGCTGGACACTAACTGCAGCCTCTGTGAATGCAAGAGTTTCTTTAAAGAGCACAGATATCTCAGCACAGCCCAGATTTCAGCACAGAGATGACAGGTGTGACACCAGCGTGAGGCACAAAAGACGCCAGCGCCCCACTTCAATAAACACCTACAGCAGAAACATCCGACGTTCCACTGAATGTACCTGAACACCGGGGCAATCAGCAGTCGATTGAAAAGCTGTGGGTACCTGTGGCTCAGTGGGTAGGGCACTGTGTCAGCAACACAACAGTTGTGGGTTCTATTCCCAGGAAGCACATGCACTGATAAATTATATACTTTCAATACACTGCAAGATAAAACGTCTGCCAGATACATAAATGTGTTCAACCGAAACACACAATTCCATCATCATTTACTCTCTCATGTCTCTCCAAACCAACATGAACGACTGACTTCTGCAAAACACAGAGAACTGCTCTTCTGTGGTCAGGCGCAAACATGTCTTATCCTTTGGAAAAGATTTAAAACATACATTTACACAGTTATTTGCTAACTGGATGCTTTTTCCATCCGCTGCAGCCCTCAAAACACATTCTCCTGTACTGTATTTATAATGTATGCGGCCCTTCCAAGACAGTTTTATGGAACTTCTGTGTCATTTTCTAAGATAAACAGCCGCTGATCACCATTCGGTGTATGTACAGAACAAAACAGCAGAGCACACAGGTTATCGTCTCGTCTTGTGTTTGATAAAAGACACATTAATGACAATAAAAATCTCATTTTTGGCTGTGCTGTTACTTTAAGTTTCATGCTGAAGAAAAATAGTTTTAGCATGAGAATAATACACAGATTCCTGTCCACCACAGCAGTGAGAGCCATTCACACTGTGGTACACAAAACAGCCCTTCAGTTTGAACTTAAATGACACGTTGCGCCAGTTATTGGCATCATTCTTTATTTTTATTGGTAAATAAAGGGAGATGCATTTGAGATTGTGTGTCATAATGACTACGGCTAATATATACATGTCTGCCTGTTTCTCATTCCATCCTGAGTCTGCAGCTGTCGTTCTCATACGTCTTCCTTATGTAAATGACAATGAATTTCTCCCTTATGTCACAGTACAGCCTCACCTGCCACAGTCTCTGCCGAACCCCATGATATTTACCGTTTGGAAAGCAAATCGCCCATCACAACGTCCATTTATTTCTATTAGCTATTGCATCTCTGTTTCTGTGGCTCCGGCGAGAAAATGCATTTATTATCTGCATCCTTAAAATGACAGATGGCGTAAAGCAAACAAACATGTTTAGAAAATAAATAAATCCACCGGCCCTAAAAGCCACAAATGACAGACGAACGCGAAGACGACAGCATTGCTTTATAACCTCAGTAACGCTCAGTTTCTTTAAGCACAGCGTGGATCTGTGGTTCAGTCACGCTTTTATTAGGAGGAAACTTCCACAAGCTGTTTCATGCGTCAGAACCGTGTGGGTGATGCGGGCCCGTCTGGACCGGGGTCCGAGACACGGTATTAAACCGTCTGCTTGCGCTAAATTGCGAGGAATCGGCCAAATAAAGTGTCACACTGCATTTTTCACCGGCAGATTAAAGCGGTGTAGGTCTGAATTAAACCAAATTAGTTGTGAAAATGAGCAAACAGATGACGGGAGATGCTGAGGAGATACACACTGGTGGCATATGGACAATCAGGAGCCATGATTGGAGCTGAGATTTCCAGACAGCATAACGGTGCTGAATAAATATGTTCAGTCACCGGGAACAATTGGTACAGCGCTGTATTACACATCACTCATGGCTGACACTGTATTCAGCCAATAAGAGCCCAGCAATACTGTCAATACTGTCAAGACTGCAGGAAAAAGAGCAATTTTACTGTGATTATGAAATGTAAAAATGAATAAACAATATGTCATCCTAAATTTGAATAATTTTGTAAATTAATTTTTAAAATTAATTTTCCAAAATTGTGAATTCCATAATTCAATAATGACTAAAATGTCACATTTATGTTTGCAGCCTCAAAAGATACTTACAGAAATAGATCTAAAAATATTCACTGATACTGGTCCTGCCTTACCCATCCTTTCTAAGAATCAAAATAACAACAGTTGCTGGTAAGCAGCACTAAATGAAATATGGGGAGAATGAAACAACAGGCGGCCATTGTAATTGATTTATTGTGTAGGAGGGGTGTGTGTGTGTGCAATGAATAACTACGGTTGCCATAGTCATTTACAGGCAACACTGATGAGCCGTGTGTCCCAGAGAAAGAGGCTGCAGCGCTGTCTGCAGTTATAAGAGCAGATGAAAGTGTGACTTCCCGCTTTGATGCCCTCAGATGTGAGAGATCATGACAGAGCCGGAGCCGCGCACTGCAGAGACGAGCCGCCCGCTCCTCAGCGTTACCCCAACAGAAAGAAACGCCCATCGCTTGCCTTTCACAATGATTTCACGCCGGGCGCAAACGCCTTGTGTGAAGCTGTGTAAATCTAGCAGAGACATGAGGCATAGGAGAAGAACACAGATAATCAATTGCACATTACAACAAAAAAAACAACCGTGTGCATGTGAGCACAGGATTTAGACCACCAGCTACAAACACACACACGCACACAAACACACACACACACACACACACTATACAACTATATGCACAAACATACTATACAACATTCAAGTAGTATACATAGTAGTACATTCTACACACTATAAACAGACTATATAGATGTGCAGCTGTCATATACATAAACACATATTGTACATTTATGGTTAAGATTATAATACATTGGCCTTTACTGTGTTTCTATAATCTAACTCTTGCAGCTAACCGAGCCCCCCAGCCCCCCTCACAGCAGCCCTGAATGACTCAGAAAAGCCTCCATTATTCTTCCCCAATGTGGTATTGTGAACATACACCCGACCCGCTAAGGTTAACCTTCATTCATCAATCACAGCTGTCGGCGCGCGCGCGGCTGCGGCACGGCTGTATCATGATATATTACACGTATGAGTGGACGCATCTTAAGTTAGCTAAGAGCACAGGCCCTAATTTACAATCTCAGACTAATGCACCTTATTGTAAAGTTAAGAGTGCTGTGCATACATGCAGTTACATCCTCACTAATGCACGTCTCGCATGACAAACCCTTATGAAACCTTACAGACGTAGACAGCATCAGTATAGCAGATGATCGCGCAAGCTGGGGTGTATTTCAGGAGTGACTGAAAGCCCTTGAAAGACAGCTGTTCAAATTCTCAGCCTTCATAATATTTAAAGAAATATGTCATGGTGAAGTATGTTATGCAAGTAGACAGGTGTGTAGTGTAAACACAAGCCTGCACACGATACATTTGCCTGCGAGTTCTTATGCATGTACTGTACAACCACCATTAAAATATGTTATGATAACTTTCCTGCTACCTACAGCTCTTACATCTTATTTGGATCTGATGGTGTTTTAACTCCCGGGCTTTGGCAGAGCAGAACACATATTTAGATGCAAAGTTTCAAGACCAGGTTTGATGGAATTTAGTGAACAGAACATTATGCAATTCTTGAAAGAAACGTAAATAAAAAAAAAACATTTGATCCAACTTTATCTGTCTCTTCTCCTGACTGAGAGGAAAGAGATTCATCTCTGATCTAGTGTTGAGATCTGACAGGTGACCTTTCCATGACCTATGAAATCACTTCCTGCAATCAAGTCTGGAACTGATTGGACCCTGCAAAGATTCCCAAAGGCCCCCCCTACAGCACACCAAACACAACGCTATTGTTGTGCATCTTTCTCCACTAACTAAACTGATGCAGTGGCATCATCTGTGTGTTCCTCTCCATGGCTAAGCACAGCTTGCAAACTTCTAATGGTTTGGAAAGGATGCAACGTTTGAGTTCTTGAATTTCATTGGCATATATTTCTGCAGTGGGCTTAACAGAAATACTATTACCGTAAACAATCTCTAGCAATCAGCAGGGACCATGAAATATACGGCTAAAAGCGTTTAGACCCTTTTTCCGTAAATCATTTAGAAATAATTCTAGAGGCACTTTTATACTTTCGTTATATTACCGTGCTTGTAAATAGACAGGATTTTCTTCCAGCTTTCAGGGGACAAATCCAGGATTTTTTCCAGCCTGTCTCAGTAGGTTCAGCCGCAATGTCTTCCGTTAGCTAAATTACATTTCTGACAATTGTTTAAAACAAGTTTGGACAAAGCCGTGACCTAGTGGTTACAGCGCAGGCTTTGACATGTCAAGCTCAGTATCATGCCAGTGATGTGGTTTGAGTCTGGCCTCCGCCATCTTACCAAACCATTTCCTCCATCCCTGCCTCATTTCCTGTCAAAATAACACGTGTGGTAATACATGTGAAAGGAGAAACACATCGGTTAACTTCAATAAATTAATATTACAGGAAAAGTTCACCCAAAAGTATAAACTGTCATTATTCACTCTTCCTCTTCTTTTTGCCCATGAAGCACAAAATGAACCACAGTACAACACGATATCCCAGTTGTTTTTGACCACGCGACAGAAAAAATGGTGACCACGGCTGTCAAACAATGTTAAAACATTTGGTAAATAAAGCATTAAAGCTGCAATTCATAACTTTTTTAGCTAGAATAACAAAAAACAGTTACTGAGCAGAAACATAACAGATCTGTGTTCAGCAGGTTATATAAAAGATTTATAATTTGAGTGGTTGGATCCGATTTCACAGAAAATGTCCATTTGTGGACAGATCCGGCTGCTATATCGCATGTCCGGTACTGTAGATGGTGCAGCGTTTGTAGTTTAATCTTACAGCAGTTGTTTAGAATTTAAATTTGTTAGGAATATAACTCCACAAGCATCCTGCAATATTAAGTTTCAAACAGAGATGGCAGCAGAGAGGCAAAAGATACAGACTGCAGCTTTAAACTGTAAATATTCATTGTCATTTATGTTGTTTTTTTTGGATCCTGACACAAGGAATGGCAGCCATTAATTCTGTAAGCCAATGAAATGAACAGATAGCATTCTGGCTAAAGACACACAATAACAACAGAACAGTAAATCCCCTTTACGTTTCTTGCTGTGTTTTGTCCTTTCTGGCTAAATACTGAGTAATTAATCCTCAAGTTTCCTCAGTTTGCCATTAACCCGTAGGCTTTACTTTGTCCTAACGCTCACAATAAATTTAACTGCCCTTCGCTCCCATAGGTAACGGCCGTTCAATAAAGGTGGCACAGAAATATGTTATGCAATCTATCTGCAAAAGCCTGCAGGCATGAGGCTGTAAACACAAAGTTTTGTTTGTTTTGTATGTGAGCGTTTAACTATATTTACGAGGTGCTGAGAGAACTGTGTATTGATATTGTGGCTATGGTGCAGGTCTTGATGAAGATGAGGAGATGTTTCCTGCTCAAAACTTCACTGAACCTATGATAATGATATAATTATGATTATAAAATTATGATGATGATATAAAACAAAATTATGATAAATAACAGACTGCTAGTATATTTCCATTCTCAAAACAGCTTCTCAATACTACTACTAACTTAAAAATAAAGAATAGTTAAATTTAAATATGAATATAATATATGACTATGATATATTATATGATATATATTGGTATTTATTATATAGTTCACTATACACATAATTGATATATACGTCAATTATCAGACAAATGATAGATTAACTAGGTTATGAATTATAGTCCATAACAGCATTTCTATGGTTGTTATTAAAATTAAATATGATCACTGATAACATTATCATGTTTGTGACAAACAAACTCAACCAGGTATAATTCATTCACTAATGATGTCATTCGGTTCATCCCACCGAACAACAATGATGCTAATTGTTCCATCGTCGTGAGCTAATCGCATCAAAATCAGTAATAAATCTCAGTCAAACATCTGATCAGTTCGTCCAGCTCTCAGCATCAACACACCGCAACTCCTTCATTCTTTAAACTTCACCACAATAATATGTTCATGTTCTCCACCTTTAGCTCCTTCTTAAAAGCCCACCGAGTGTTTAAGTCAAGCTGCGTCGCTTTCTGATTCAATGCGTGTGAAGGTAACAAAGCCACACAGATGATCAGGTCAGGCGTTGGAATGACCGGGTTAAGAAATCCACTCATTTGTTTCCCTTTGGTTTGGACCTGCTCTCAAACAAATAAGACCAGACAGTTCATTAATCTGAATCAAACCTCAAAGCTGTGTATGTTAAGCACAACGCTTGTTTAGCAGTGGCCTAACAACACGTCAAAACAGCCGGGCATCACATCAGAGGGACGCAAACACTGAGGCACAGACAAAAAGGGCAATTGCGGGGAGCAGTTGCCACTTCACATTTTCCTCCTGGACGCGCTGTGAGCTTTAATTGATTTTTCATCAGGGAAATGGACTGTGGAATTTGGTTCTAACATTTCCTTTGCTTCCTGAGTATCCGCCATTAAAAAAAATCTGTCCCAAACCGGAGAAACCGCATCGAATGTGAAGCGTGTATCTGAGGCCTAGTGAACGTCTGAGAGGTTTGCTAATGCTAGTGCCTCCTACCTCATTTATGTTTCCCTGGACCCAGTCTTTCACGGTCGTCAGGGCGATATCTGCTGCAGGCTCGTTGGGAAAACCTGTGGAGAAAAGACTCAGTTAAATTCATGCCACAGAGAAATATGTACTCACACTTTAAAACTAATGCAAACATCACCATATGGTTACTGCTGCTCAACTCTTTCCACACTTTCAACAGTTTTACAAACAACAATCTGTTGAGCATGCACACAGATCCGAGAACGCAATTCATTCATCCAAAAAACACCCACAATTCTCAGCACCTTCACCGTAAAGTATTTCACACAACCGTCTACACACCCATCCCCAAATATGCTCTGTTAGATCCCTTAGCCACATTCATCACCGGTGTTTGCCAATTCCTTGTAGATTTACAGATGCATTAAGTCACTTCATCGTGATCCTGTAAGCCGGTGCCGCCCGGGTCACAACCACGATGAGAAAGTAATGACACACCGACCAGCAAATGTAAGAGACAACATCACTAACTGCCATATAAATCACCAAACCCTGAGCTGAGATGGAAAACAGGTCTCAGTGTTAACACAGCATATTGATTAGAAGAAAACTGATTGAGGAGGATTAATAATTAATATTGTTGAGGTGGAAGGTGAGTCCCGGGGCATCTGCTGCCCAGCGAGGGGCAACACTGACCCCAAAGACCCGTCCCAGAGTCCAGACGCCAGGGTGACAGAAAATGTAATTACCACACGGCTGAGATGTTTTCACTGTCCGTTTCACCTTTCTGTCTTTCCAGCAGCCTGACAGAACGCTATCCGTGTCTCCTGCGTTCCTCTCTGCCTTTCAACACCAAATAATTAGGGCATCTGTTGGCTGTGAGAGGAGGGGTAAAGTCAGATAGGCCTCGTCCTATCAATATCTGCCCCATTCTTTCCTTTTTTTTTACTCAATCCTTGCTTGGCATCACATAAGACAAAACAGAGTGATTTCTGCTGCTGTCTGGAAAGACAGAACTGAACTCTGGGTCAACAAAATGCTTGAGACGCGATAAACCTATTATCTGCCTCAAAAATAATCCCTATTCAGAACAGCATCAACACGAGCGCAATTCTTTTCGCAGTAAACAAAGTACAGAGAAATGTGTCCACAGAGCCCTGGTTTCAGACTCTCAGACGTTAGCATAGGGTAGAACAGGGATAATTGTAGCCAGTGGTGTAGAAAAGCATTATGACTGACGGGATGCACCCCCTTATACAGCAAGTCCCCAATGTGATGCAAACGTCTGTTGGAAATATTATCCCTTCTGAACAGTGCTCAAGACGTCTGAGGCAAAACATAAAAGCTTTTCTGAGTACATAAGCAAAAAATGACTCCTTTTATTAAACTGCTTTGAATTTGAACTAATACTCTGTTTACTAAGTACCATTTAGGTTCCATTTATGAAGACTTCAGTAATGCACTTTTGAGATCATGCTAATTCATATCACAAAGTCCTGAGGGCAGAGCACAACTCATGTACACATCATGTCTTCAGTGTGTTTATTCCAGATTTAAACTGATTTGTGCTTCCAGTCATTAATTTTACAGAGAGAGAGAGAGAGAAAACATGGATATGACAGATAGTCCCAGCTAACAGGAAACGCTCCCAGAACGTTGCTAACGTTGTCTAAAGATTATCTTGGAGTTATTCTGGAAAACATTCTAAAGTAACATTAGTAGAAAAATGTTGATGTTATATATAAAATATTATGCTAAACTTTAGTTGGGATGTTAAAAAACTATATACTATAAAATAAATAAAAAATATATCAAATAACCAATCAATAATATTCTCATGGTAATGCTAGAGACATTTTTACAACCTGAAGTTGTTAGCAAGGGTCAGAGCAACTGTAACAGATCTTAACATGTTCCAAACAAGCCTGTGAGAAAAAACACCTCACCATCACTTCAGACAAACATCGGGTGTCTTTGATTTCAAGAGTTCTGGTCTTGATCTTCAAGAAAACTGCAAATCTCAGGCTGGGGTGAATACAGTGAGAGAGACATACAACATACAGTCAAGTATAAACCCTATGGATAACAATCACCAGAAATGTACAAAACCACAAAGAGATTTAAAAACAGTGTGTGCAGTCAAATAATCATACAGAAAACTCTAAAAAAACTTCCTGAAAAAGTGTCTGAATGAGAGAACAGGAAACATTACTGTGAATTATGGAACAACGGTTGGTTTTGCGTCTGATAGCTACAGTAGATCCAAAATTAACACTTGCCAAGCTGCAAATGAGAGAAAAATTTGGCTTTGGGAAGTAAATAAGCTAGCTGCCAACTGGCCAGTAACTTTATGAGAAACGGCAACACAATACAGTTTCATACAAATAACAATCGCCTGTTCCTCACTGACATCACCAACGAGAACCATTAAAACATCTTCAGAAAATATCTTCATATTTATGTTGTATTAATTATAGACAGACAGATCTATCATCAGATTATTGTAGTTTATAATCCCACACAACTAAATATTTCGGCTGCCTTATGTTAAAAAATATATTTTACTTCCAAAATACAGTTTTTGTGGGCATGAAATATTTACGGTGGGTAAATTTACCTGCCATTGACAAGTGAGGCAAGGAGTTAATTATGGAGGCTGTATATAGCTCATGCAGTCTACAGAAGCTTTGTCACCACTGATGGATGCTCACTAGTGTACAGGCCGCTGATGAGGGCTCCAGGGACACTGTTTTTAGAAGACTGTCTCTACATCTAATGTGAACAAACCTAAAAGCAGAAAAAGCTAAAGATAAACTACTGTAAAGTGCACTACACAGGGTGTCAGCCATTTCATATTGTTGTCCCAACTCTTAGTCAGCTATTTTATTTGCTATATAGATCACTGTTTTCTACCTACAGTATAGTGTACACTGATTTATAGGGTACAACCAAAGTACAACAGTAACAGGTGTTGTTTCGTCCATAATACAGGGCAGAGAAGACAAGATGACAAAAAGGACACAGGAAGTAGCGTTAGTTTAGCGATTGAATAACAACAATCGTGTCTAAAGTTACATACTTAAATAGTAGATCAAACATTTTGTTTATTCAAAGCCAAAATCAACTGATGTTTCTGCTGTTCCCAAAACTTAATATGGAGCTTCAACAGAGTTTCCAAAAGAAAATATTTCTACCAACACAGCCACAAAGTTTTTGAGTCACGTCACAATTGTGACTTCTGCCAGAGAATCGCTGGTTGAAATTTTTAAATAATTAATATGCCGACTTCTGCACCAATGCTGTAACCAAAAAATACAGCAGGACCAGGAGAGATTTTAAAACTTGGAAACTGTCAAGATTTGCCTGATAGGTGAGGAGGTGATGTCTAGTCAAACCATCACATCATGTGTCCGAGCTTCAGATGTGAGCGTTCACTGATACACACAGCCGTCTCTGTGAGTGCTCTGACAGAGCAGAAGTTACACAAGCCTGAAAAATTGTGTGTGTGTGATTGAACAATAACAATTTAGGGAAGACAAAAAATACAAATGGAGGCACACAAACAGACGACTGAGAAGTCTCTATTAAAAGTAAAGTTGTCTATTTAGTATTTTATAGCGTCTGTCTCTCATGTCACATTCAATTCAGCTTGCGATCATACAAATATGCTAAAAAATAAAACTAAATATTCTTGCTCTCTTTAAACAACCGTAATGTCTTAAATATGTCCTCAGCCCTTGAAATATCCCTAAGCAGTTTCAACCTTGCCAAGGATAAACGCATGTTAAAACACAAAACCCTCCTTCTGCCTAGATGCAACGTTAAGACTTGCTTTCTCGCTCCTATGCAGCAGTAACCCTAAATCACTGTGCAACTATCACAAAGCTTCCCTCTCTAAGCTTGTGTCCATACTTCACACCGGCAGCTCAAATCCTGGGCTTCACACACAGAGCTATCCTGAGAATGAAACTCTGTACCATATCAGGCTACACAGATACGGATTCAGCCCTAATCCAAACAGAGACGGACAGGGAAACCCAGATTGAAGACAAGTAGCCAACTGACCCCGGCTGATCCCGGACAACTGTTGAGCTGCATTGTGGGGATTATATTCATCTTCCTCACAGTCCTGGCCTAAAACCCTCAGTGTCAACATGAGTGGACAGGATAAAGAGGAAGTGACACGGGCTGAAATCACCATGACATCATAATACAGTATTTCTATTTCTATGGAATATTACAGTGATAAACTATATATTTAATAATAAAAATATCTGTGCTCATAAAATCACGTGCCCTCATAATTTTAACTTTAATCAAAAATTAATGATCTCTTCCCTTCATTAAAAAGGTCAGTCAGTCAGATGGCTGGGCGGAGCCAGAACCGTTAGCCACTCCTCTCCAAAGGTCAGTCCGCTGGGAGCCAATCAATTCAGGGTATGAAATAAACAAGCCACACCCTCCATTGTTTGCAACATTAAAGTTGGTTTCAAACTGACTATAATGTGTTAAAAAGTTTTAACAGGGTGCTGTTGTGTTAAACTGGGGTCATGTTTTAACTCATACGTGAACTAAGAGCAGATTAATGTACCTGCAGCATCAAACTAATACGATGCAGGTTTACCATAAACGCACTGAACGTTGCTTAGAATAAATGAATATTGTCTCATAAGAACAACCTCTGACCTTGGGCTCTGAGTTAACAGATGCTGTAAAATAATGTCCCACATCGAAGGCAAAATGCCTAACTGCTTTGCATACTTCTCCTCAATGCCTCAGCAAGGTCTTTGTGGTAAATATCTTTGTGAAAATAAATAATAAATCATGTCTTATCGCAGTGTGTACACAAACCCTAAATGAGTAGACCTTGATATGGTGATGAATGTTTCAGGTCAATACAGCCCATTGAGCTGGATTATGAGGCAATAAAGAGCTCTCCTCAAATGACAATAATCTAATGAGTGACACGTTCTGATGTAAGACAGCCCTGTCCTTTCCCTGACAAAGTCATTGGATGTTTAAACCTCACAGGCGCACAGAGCGTCTTCTCTCCTTCCGGATTCATTGAAAGATGAACCGGAGTCTAATTCATTTTCTCTTTGTTGGTTATCTGAAAGCGGGGCTGGATATATCATGACAGATTGTGACAGCGGCATAAGAGCGAGGCTGTTAAAACGCCCGCATGGTTCAAACATAATTGCAGTTCTCTCCTTTTTGACTCTGTTCCTCTGCAGGCTAAAACAATAATGGAAGAATTAACCTCTGGGCTGTTGGATTTGAGTTTTCCTGATATGAATTTCAGACGCTGAAGTTTCACAAGCATCTTAAAATTTGAAGTGTGTCATTTCTGAGCCACCAGTGTTCTCAAATGGAGCTGTAAAAGAAATTATTGGTTAAACGCAAGCGCCTCAAAAACTCATAACCACACCCACACACTATATTCTGTTCTCCATTCACACTCTATTGGACAAACAAATGGCTACACCCCCAAATCACACCATTGGTTGAGGCCATGTTGTTAAATTAGTCTAGTTGGATGTTCAGACAAACAGAAAACTGTTCTGATGTCTCACAGAGACACACTTTGGAAAAAAAATCAATAAACAAATGGCTTATTTAAAGAGTCTCTGTATTGTAAGCAAAGACAGGAAATGTGTTTTAACATCACAAAAATTACAAATTTCATTGACAGAACTAAAATAATCGCAAAGAAAAAATTAAACACTAGCAGAGGGAACAAAAATACTAATTTACAATTAATAATGAACAATATACCACCAAAGTTTCTGATAAACTCACCCACTTTTCATTTCAAATCTATGATTGTTTTTCTCTGTGGAACACCAAACAAGATATTTTGAGAAATGTCTCAGTGCTTTTTTTTTTTTACATAAAATGTCACTGTTATTTGGTTACCAACATATTTCAAAAGATCTTCTCTTGTGCTCCTCCGAAGTGAAACAGTCAGTTTTGGAATGACATGAGCGTGAGTAAATAATGAAAATTTTTTTGGGTGAACTACCCCTACTATATTTTTTACTTTACTTTAATAAACACACTGTGTAGCCCCGCTGTATACAGCTGCTCAAATCTACAAACACTTCATATCACAGAATATGAGATGATCCATATTTAACATTTATGAACTGAAGTAGATGACAGAACCTCTCAGGTCTCGTGGTTATCTTGTGTCCGCACTATGTAAGACCCTGATAGACCCACTAGTTCTTCTCATCCTCTCTGAAGAAGAAATAACCAGTTTTAACCCGTCTCTGGTGGTGTGATTGATAGGCTATGAACGTCAGACTTAATAACCTCTATCATAGCGCTCAACCCTCCGCTGGCGGCGGACGCCAGTCTGTTTATGGCTGGCATCTCCTCCAATACGCCATGTGTGAAAACTCTACCTGTGCTAATGGTCCAGGCTGAGGGATTAGACTGTCAGCTGGGACTGAGGCCTCATTTTTCTGCCTGCCTGCTGTCCACCGTTCCAGCCCCCCAGAACAGCCCTGTTACGGCCTAGCCTCTGTACCTGATCATCTGTCAGGCTGGACCTCGGCTCCCGTGATGCAGTGGGAGAGAGAGATGGGGTGTCAGGCCTAGTTGGCTGTGAATGACAGCGGTACATGTTCGATCAGGACGCATGGGGTCAGGTAATCTGGTGGGTGTGCAAAGCTTCTGTGCAATAGAAATAAAATATAATGGTTGCCATATTAGCTTCACAGTGAACACATCTGACAAGTGCTAAATAAGATACGCCCCTGGACAGCTGTTTCCCAGCTGACAGGAAATGTTGACAAGCATTCTCTAAACGTTCTCTTCAAGTTATCAAAAAGCATTCTTGCAGTAATGTTAGTAGAATGTTAACATTTATTGTTATATAGCATAACAAACATTACAGAATGTTTAAATAATGTTCCTATAACCAAGCGATAATGTTAATGACATCTAAAAAATTAACAATTTGAATGTTTAAAAACAACATTTTTAACATTTCTGTTAATTAATGGAAACGTTGCGGCTACATTTTTTCAACCTAACCTGTTAGTTTGGGATTGTATGTCACAAAAACTATCTTTGTTTGGCAAGCGTGCTAACAAAACAACAACTTACAGGCTTGAAACATCACAAGGAAAAATCTTTAATTTCCTTTCTAAGCAAACGTTTAGGCTTCTGTCTTTCTGGCCAAGAATAAAGCCTCACATCAAGGTTTACAGGGTAAACGTGAGGAGGGAATCATTCGAGGTTATTTAGCTCTTTGATCACGATGTGTGTGAAGTCTCTTCCTGTTATTTGAGGGTAAACACTTTCTCTCTCTGTAATGATGTACTCGGTCTGTGCAGCGGGGAGAGGCGGGTGTGAGCTGCAGATTATTTATTGAATAACGCATTTAATGCGCACGCAGACAGTGAGCTGCAAGCACGTTCTGTCTGAAGAGCCAGGAACTCATTGATGCGTTCTTTTGACAGAATCTTGCGTCTATAGACACTGAGTTACATCCATATATAAGCCACATATGAGGACACAAATATCAAAGGGAACACACACACACCCGCACACACACACACTTAAAGCACTTGCTTTCTAGTAACATGAAAAGGAGATGCAGTTCTTGAGAATAAAAGCAACATAGGAAGGAAGTTGAGACATTTGAGATTGTCGAGTGTGTGTGGAAAAGAATTTGTTCATGATCAGTCCTTTCATCCTTAAACTACACACACTGAACACACACACAACACATGAATGTGCACACACACACACACACACACACTCTTTCTTACCATATATTCCTGTCGATATGCATGGGAAGGCCTGAAAAAGAAAGAAGAAAAAGATCAAATGAATTAACTTATATAATTACAAGCATGTCATTTCACAGTCATGTGATGGCATCATTTCTGCCCCTTAACCAGTCAGAGAGGAGCAAGTATGTGATGCAAACTAAATTCACTCATTGAATGTACAGAGTACAGTGTGATTCGAGTTCCTGCTAGGCCTGCAGTTTGAAAACATGCACAAAATTCATTAAACAAAACTCTATAAAACTCAACCTGCCTGAATGGTGTGTTTGCAAGCCAACTGATGTTCATTAAATTAGAAATGTAGCATTACTAGCCAGTGGGGATAATAAATAATGCGGAGGTACACTAAACATCAAATATATATTAAAAAGCATAAAAACACTGTGGGCTGCATCATGCATTTTTAATGAGGGTCTTCAGGCGTCGCGACATCACAAAAACAACAGTCATCATTCACATAAACGGCTGAAATGAGTTTTTGGTTGTTGTCGGAGCAGCAATTTAAAACACGACACGCAGATATAACATTCACGTAACTTCATTTGAGACACATAACATATACTGTCACATATAATATAACACAACCGCAGTTCCCCACCTGTAGACTCTGCCACCTGCTTTTAACATGCATTTCAATTTACGTCCCCTAGCGAGAGATTTCACAAGCAACATTTTGGCCGTCATCCGCTGATCTAATTAATCTGACAGTCAATTAAGGGACAGTCATATTATAGCATGTCAGACACACACAGTAGCAGGAGCAGAATGAGACTATGGGAAATATATATAAGTCAGAGGCATGCATGATAAATGCAAAACAACACAACGGTAATTCAATATTCCTGGAAATTATAATCGATTAATTCATGAGTCTGAACCTCACAATGTCCTAGTTCTTTCCAAAAGGTAAACAGGACCTCAGGAATCTGCACAAGTTTGGAGAAAAAAGTTAGGCTTTGAGATATAAGATACAAACTGAACTATTTAAAGGCAGAATGAAGCATTTTAGTATGTGTTGACAGTACAGGCGACCGTGGAAATCCCAAAGTATTTTATTTTCTCCTTTTAGTTCTGTATTTGACACATGATTGACTAAATTTAAAACTCACAAACAGCTGGACTCCACGATTTCAAGTTTTTCTTGGCAAGACGTGCTAATCTCAGAAGAGAGCGCTTCTCAAAAAGATTTCCATGAAAGTTTTCATTAACTTTTAATTCATTCTGGGCAATAAAAGCAACTTACGTGACCAGAAAAGGAAGTTGTAGCTTTATGAACGAAGCCTTTTGAAAAATGAACGCTGAAGTTCGTAACTTTTGCTCTCCATGGCAGGTTACTTTACATACCCTTCACTCAAGTCAAATGAAGCCAAACTGACAATGAAATCTGTTTGATCTCTTATGTATTTACTCAATAACTGATTTTGTTTATTTGTAACCAGACCAAAGCCACGACTTGCAGCTTTAATATCCCAAAATATATCATTTTGCACCAAGTTTGTTTGGAGCAACATTTGCGTGCACCATTCCTTTACAAATCACAAACATAAAACCATATTGTTCTTTGGGGAGTGTTTATTTGTGTCCTGTATTCTCTGTAAACTGGCACCATAACAGGTGCCAGGGACAGCTTTTCTCCCTTGGCACCAAACAGACCAGAGCGACTCTGATATTTATGGGCATGTTTTTTAACAGATTAAACCCGTAAAACTGTAATGGGTCTGGCTCTGCGGCTCTTCCCAGCAGATGTATTACTCAAGAGCAGCTTTCGAGCCGCGAGAACCATCATTTTTCCGCGCGACTGCTTTGCATGCGCCCGTTCCACATTCATCACGTTCAGTGTATTAATAAACAGTAAAGAGGAGATATTTATTCAAAGCTCCCATTTGTCTCCGCAAACCAGCTGAATCTGGATTTTAGCTTAACATTTATCACAAAAAACTGGGACCGGCGCGTTAATGCAGCGTTATGACAAATGCAAACGCGTCCCTTATCGTTCCCAAACGCGCGCGTTTGTTTGGATGCGGATATAAAACGCACGCGTCCGACAAAACGAGCGTCACCGGCGGGTAGTTTGACCGCACAAGACGCTGTTTACCTCCGATTACAAAGCGTTACTTACGGCTGCGATTAAAACATCACGCCGGCGGTATCCGGCGGTATCCGGCGTTCCCACCCGCGCATGTACGCGCACGTTTGGTTCTCATGCTTCGGCCCTTTCACCTGTTTGGCTGTTTATTTTACAGTTTTGTGCCAATGGTCCGGTTGTCAAAATCAATATTTCAGCCGAGACTCACTAAAATGTGACCTTTCCAGGTGAACAAACTCAGAGCTCAGTTCTGCACATCATGTAAAACCTCTGGGCTTCAAATATCAGGACAAAACAAAAGCACCACGACCATTTTACACTGTAGGAACGTTTCTGTAACGTTTAGACTGCAGTGTTTCTTATAAGAAACAAAACATTAAAATCAATATTTTACAGACTGTAGGAACGGTAAAAATACCCAGTTTTTAAACCCTGCATTAACATTAATGCTTGGTTAGAAGAAGGTTATTTAAATGTTTTAAAAATGTACTTTAAGATCATTGTCAGAGAACGTTAGCCAACGTTATGAGAACGTTTCCTTTTAGTTGAAACTACAGCTTTTTAAAACGCTGTAATGTATTTCTTTGTCACATTCTGTGTTAAGAGATACAGTGATATATTACAGCTACATTAAACTTAAAATATGATTTGACACTGACAATATTTACTTTTAATGTACATTGTCATCAGATGTAATTATGCTCAGAAATGTGTCATTAAAGAAGAAAAGCGGGTGTTTAACTGTGTCAGTGGTATTGTGTTAACAGAGCTGTGATAGCTGAGCTGCTATATTTATATATAATAGTATCATTAACACAGTTTCCTGTGCTTTAGTTAGTCAAATACAAGCTACACTGTATTAAAATCCAGTCCAATAATCTGCATTACAGCTGCTAACCCAAAGGCCGACGTCCTCTCAAAAACATTCAGAGAATCAATGAATCCATTTTTACTTAAACACTAATCTGTTTTCTGGTTAATCCCCTGGCAGTATAGACAGACCGCTCAAAAACATCCTTTGTCTGTACGTCCTACATACTGTCTCAATGAAAGCACATGAGAACATAACAAACAGCAACATGCACATCCAGTCCTCATATGATCATATAGATCAGAAATTATTAATGTTTAAGTGAACAGTTTCTAAACCTCTTAAACTTCTTAAACAATCTCCTTCACACACACTCTCTCTCTCTCTCTCTCTCTCTCTCTC